>JAVTVY010028456.1:0-110280 GCA_036873755.1 Hanleya hanleyi
ATATTATGGAGGAGAATCGAACAAATCCGTACTTAATACCAAATTTTGTTTGCAGTGTCCCTATTCAAATGCACTGAGTGATTTTTTATAAGAGCGAGCGAGCATTCTCTTCTAGAACTTTCAGCAAGAGGTATTAAATGGGATATTTCCTGATTCGCAATCCAAGTTTAAAAACATCAAATTCAATTTATGTCATATTCAACGCCACTGCATGCCAAAGGCAGAGGCATAGGACAACTCATGAATAAGACTGCATGCCAGACCAAGAAGCATAGAAAATTCACGAATAACAAAATTAAACCTAAAATACATAAATATGAAAATATAATTGTTTCAAGACAACATAAGAAACTATATTATTGAAAAATAAAGGTGTGATAAAGACAATTCAACAGGAATAAGTTTAAATTTCTTATTCTAAGAAAATGAGATAATGTAAGAATATATAATCTTTAACAATAAAGGAATGATCAAGACAATTCAACTAGAAAAAATTTAAATTTCTTATCTAAAAAAAAAGAGATACTGTAAGAAAATATGTTCTTGAACAATAAAATTGTGATCAAGACAATTCAACTAGAGTAAGTTAATTTGTTTTATCTATGTTTCGTCAAACGGTACTTATTGGTGGCTGTGTTATATTAAGGTGTGATAAAGACAATTCAACTGGAATAAGTTTAAATTTGTTACTCCAAGAAAATGAGATAATGTAAGAAAGTATATTCTTTGACAATAAAGGAATGATCAAGACAATTTAACTAGAATAAGTTTAAATTTCTTATCTAAAAAAAATGAGATACTGTAAGAAAATATGTTCTTGAACAATAAAATTGTGAATAAGACAATTCAACTAGAGTAAGTTAATTAGTTTTATCTATGTTTCGCCAGACGGTACTTATTGGTGGCTGTGTTATATTTATGTGAATTATGCACACTTAGCCCAGAAGGTGTAAATTACACCTCTACGGGGTGTAAATGGCTTGTCCCAGGGCTAACACCCTTTTGGGTGTGAATTAACACTCTCTCCGAAAGGTGTAAATTTACATCTTCTCGAAAAGGTGTTAAGTTACACCTTTTTTGCTCGCATTACACCTTCCATGGGTGTTCATTCACACCTTCTGAATAAAATTTGCACCTTCCAGACAAATTTATGAGCATATTTTTTGGGGAACCCAGCATCCCATGGGTATTTATTTACACCTTTTGACCACAACTAAACCTTTCAGTGGTGTTAATTTACACCTTTTCAACAGAATTACACCTTCTTTGGGTGTTCATTCACACCTTTGGGCAAATTTGAATCATCTAGGGTTGCTAAAATACACCTTCTGGTGATCATTCCATCTTCTAGGGATGTTAAATCACACCTTATTAGTAAGAATTACACCTTTCATTGGTGTTAATTTACACCTTTTGACCGAGATTACACCCTCTTGGGTGTTTATTTACACCTTTTGGCCAAAAATTAAACATTTATAAACAATGTTAGTATTTGTTATCAAATCAAACCTGCTGTTGCTAATGGCCTTATCTCCCTTTAGGATTATCCTACAAATAGTTAAAACGAAAAGTTGTCTCCCCTTAGGGAGCTCTCTCAGCCCAGCTAGGTTACTTAAGCTCTGCCCAATCCTCAATTTCCCTCTTTCTCACTCTTATAGCCCGAGACGTGTGGTGTGCAAGGCCGTGGAGTGAGGGGCAGGATGGGAGGGTAATCAAAGCAACAGCAGGTTTGATTTGATAACAAATACTAACATTGTTTATAAATGTTTAATATTTGTTGCTCAAATCTACACCTGCTGTTGCTGATGGTCACTGCCAACATATGGAGGTGGGCACCTCGGCCTTGTTGTAGTTCCAATAGCAGGCTGAGTAACCGCTGAGATGATCACGGACATGGCACACTAGTACTCGGCAAGAGGGACCCTGGTCGGTGACGCTGTGGGTAGTCATGGAGTAATCATAAAAGAGTGTTGAATGTACTCGTCCATGCAACCGTGATCGTGGATGTGGTGCACAATTTTACCCCCACGAAGGAACTCGGGCCGGTGGCGCTGTGAGTATTCGAGTGGTAATCAGTGTATGACGAATAGAAGTGGTCATGTACATCCCGACAACATTGCATACAAGGTGCCCATCTTATACCACTCTTTAGTCCACAAGCCGTCTAACGTCAACTCTCTGTACTTTAGTCCCTGTTGCTGACATTGGTAAACCTGAAAGTAGTATTCACGAATGTGTCAGTTCTTGTAAGATGACTTGTGAGTTGACAGCAGCTGCCTCTCTAGAGATGATCTCATAAGTTGGTCATAATAGCCCTCATGCACCAAACTCTCTGTACTTTAAACTTGAAACTGACACAAAATATAGCCGACACTAGCCAATACTCACCATTGTGTCAGGTCTTGAAAGATGTCTTGTGTGTTGGCAACTGGCTGACCTGTTGTGATCATGTAATAAGGTGGACATGTGATTAGCTGTGATGATGCCGTAAGTTGGCTGACTGTTAGGCTTACAGCACACTAAAACTCACCCAGAGAGAACCCGGGTCGAAGACGCTGAGGGTACTCGTGGATTAAAATCAAAAACCTGATTGTAAATGTGGTACACAATACTCACTAGAAGGAAAAACCCAGGTCGTGGAGACGCAGTGGGTGTAAATAGAGTAAAACCAGTAATAATCAAGAAAAACCATGCCTAAACCATACTCCCCGATGAGACGGGTCTTGTAAGTTGGCTGACTCACTGACCTATTGAGGTGATCATGTAATATGGTGGACATATGAAATGGCTGATTAGATGTGATGATGCAGCAAGCTGGCTGACTGACTGACTTGCTGCGCTGAACGAAGATACCCCCCCCCCCTCTTTTTTGGAAGTTACTGGACCACGTGCTGGGCAGCCACCAGCGGCCCAAGCGTGGTCACTCTATCTGATTGTACTCACATATCTCTCAGATAGAAAACGGTTGAATTGGCACTCCATGCACAAGACTGGACAATGTCATGAAGGGATAGGTTCTTCCATAAAGGCCATGATGTAGCGATGGCACGAATTCCATGGAAAGAAGCAGAGGTCAGAAGTGGGGAGCGTCAATGGCAAGTTGATATGTCCACTTAAAGGTCTTCTTCAACCAAGAAGCAATAGTATTCTTGGTAATGTCACGCACTGCAGTTGACTGAAAAGACAGGAATAATAGACGACGAGAACCCCGACCAGGGTCGGTACGAGTGAGATAGTGACGTATGGCTCGTACAGGGCATAACAGGATGTCGTCCTCAAGGTCACGAACAAAGTCTGATAAAGCAGGGATGGAGTACAAACGTTGAGCACAAGGACCTTGGCGCACAGCCTCATTCTTGGCGATGAACTCAGGGACGGGACGAAAGGAAATGTGAGACCAATTTGCCGTCCAGGTCAAGACGACCTTTTCAGAGCGTGAAACTCGGAAACTGACGCCAAAGCGAAAGCCGCCAGGAAAGCCGTCTTGTGGGAAACAGCTTAATAGAGGCGGACTGTAAAGGTTCGAAGGGCGGACGAAGCAGGGCACAAAGAACCACACCAAAATCCCACTTCGGTAACAGCTGGCGAGTACGGCGAGACTGTGAGGCGAAAGCAGGTAGGAGAGCAGAGATATTGTCATTCAGACTGATGTTGATGCCGGTCGAAAGACGTAAAACCCTAGCCAAAGCAGACCGGTACCCCTCAATGGCGCTGATTTGAAACTTCTTATCACGATGTAGGTGAAGGAGGTGAAGTCAGCTACTAAGGAAAGAGAGGCAGAGTCGGGATCGGAATCACGTTCTCGGCACCAGGAGGCGAAATAGGCCCATATCGATTGATAGAACTGCGATGTGGAAGATCGATTGGCTGAAACCATCGTCTGTGCAACTTCTGCTGAAAATCCTTGGACTGTAAGTGCACTCTGGATAGTCTGCAGACGTGTAAGTTGAGCCACCGCGGGTTGTGATGTATTATCCCGTGAGGTTGACGCAACAGGCTGGGCCAAACTGGAAAACGACGTGGCGGAGCAGTGAGAAGTGGAACCAGTATCGGAAACCACTGACGATGAGGCCACCACGGAACCACGAGCAGAATGACGCAGTCGTGCTGAGTAATCTAAAGAAGAACTTCCTGAAACAGGGCCATGGGTGCAGGGGTAGGCATAAGCCAGGAAATAGTCCCAGTTGATTGAAAGGGCGTCGATGGCGAAAACTTGAGGGTCCGGAAACGGACTGACGAAGAGGGCTAACTGTGCATAGTTCCTCGTCGCAAACAAGTCGATCAAGGGGGGTCTCCCAGATGCTGCAGATCTGGTGGAAGACCTCCGGATGAAGTGCCATTCGATCTGAAGCACGGTGTCGGGGCGAGAAAGGCGGTCCGCTAAAACAAAGAGCCGACCCGGAACATGGCGAGCATTGAGATGACAGTGATGAATGAGAGCCCAGTCATAAAGATCCCACACCAGACGAAACATTGACAAAGATCGGGTGGTACCCATCTTGTTGATGTGAGCACTGACAGTAGAGTTGTCCGTAGCGATGAGAAGGGGCGAATTCACGAGAAGCCAACTCCAATGCTGAACTGCTAGGATGACTGCCTTCATTTCCAGAAGGTTGATGTGAACTCTGGCATCCAACCTAAACTATCTGCCGGACACCTCCAGTCCGTCCAGATGGCCTCCCCAACGGGTCTCGGAAGCATCGGTGTAGAGATGGTTGGGTATGTTTACAATGCAAGTAGCCTCTTGTCCAATCAGAGGCCGCCATTTGGCGCTGCATCTGCCATATTCGTTCTTGCCCGTTAGATGTATTCTCGGCTGCTCTTGTCCAATCAGAAGTCGCCATTTCAGGAAGCTCCATCCTCGGCCATGTTCGCCCTGATCCGTTTGTTCTAATCGTCGTCGGGCAGGGCAGGATAGCGTTGAGGCAACATATCCTCAAATAGTTGTTTGCGCATTCTGAGTATCTTTCAGTGCATTGGTGAATACATTCATCCGATGGGGTGGTCGGTCAGCTTGGTAAAGAAAAACTTGACATTGGTTACCCTCTCTACGACCCATTGGGTGTTGGGGCGTTGTTGTTGGGCCCATTCCAAGACATCCAATTGGTCGACTTGGTCCAATACGGGCTCTAGCGACGCCCTCTTCGTGATGGTAAACGGTTGGTCAAATACCCGGATGTTACTGCTCGGGTAAAGGTATCGGAGTAGACAAAGCTCCGAATAATATAATATTCATATGTAAATATTACTATTACCAGGTGCTGGTTAAAGAATTGAGTGTAGACATATCTTCATCAAATACGTCTACTTACTCCCAAACTGCATTTACTCTGGAAGATTTATTTAACATTTAACGTAATATTGGCATTGTTAATCACATCAAGAATTCTATAAATAAAAAATCATTATATATTTTATACTACTCGCTGATCTTTCCATACTTGTCATATGGAATTACCTTGTGGGGTAACACTTATCCAGCTCATTTGTACCCTCTATCTATCCCTCAGAAACGTGCCTTGCGTATTATAACTTTTTCAAAAAAACGTGACCACACGGAACCATTGTTCCGGAAATTAGAAATATTAACCCTTTCTCAGCTTAACCAGTACTACCTTCTTCGACATGTCTATACGTTCATTCACCATTCATATCGGCTTCCATTTAACTTTCAAAACTGTTTTACTAGACTAGACATACTTTTCAGTATCAGACAAGAACACGAAATATTAATTTATATCGACCCTTTCACTACTCCAATCTTTCCTATTATACTTACAAGATAGCGGGACCCCGAGAATGGAACAAAATACCCCCGCACCTAAAGACCATAAACTCATGTTCACTTTTTAAATCTAAGTTAAAACTACACCTACTTCATTTGTAAGTGGTTTCGCGCTCTTTCGCAAGTACAGCCTGGCCAGATTTAGATTTAGGTCATCTACCATGAGCAATAGAAATGATTACATGCCTGTTACTCTGGGATAGAACAAGTCCATTGGACTTTATTCCCGCCTCGATCATGTTATTTAATAATCCATTCTTGCCTAAATTTTCCATTTATGTAAAATTGATATGTAATATTGCATTTCCATGGTGAATAAATCTAATCTAATCTAATCTAATCTAAACAATCTCAAACAGTTTCTCAGGGAAAGAGGTATTTGTCTTCCTACCAATCATAACGACATACCAAAACTATACTGGACTCCCAAAATGCATAAATCACCATACAAAGCTAGATTCATAGCTGGTTCTAGAAGCTGCACCACCAAGCTTCTCTCAACCCTATTGACGAGGGCCCTTCAGGAGGTAAAAGCATTTTGGGAAAGGTATCGCGCCACTATTTCTAAGAACTCTGGCGTTGAATGTATGTGGATATTGAAAAACTCAAAATGTCTTACGGAAGAACTTGATGCTAAAGGTCACATACCGTACAGACATGTATCCACATGGGATTTCTCGACTCTCTATACTACAATCCCTCATCAGGACCTTATTGACCGTCTAAGTTCATTAATAGTATCTGTGTTCAAGAAAACTGATCGTAGATATATTAATGTCGGAAGCCATAAAGCATTCTTTAGCTCTACTACATACAAGAGATATCATTCATGAGATGTTTCTTTGTTTATAGAGTTGCTTGAATTTCTCATTAAAAATATTTATGTGAAATTTGGCAACACAATATATCAGAAGCATATAGGTATTCCAATGGGTACTAATTGTGCACCCCTGTTGGCTGACCTGTATCTGTTCTCTTATGAATATGACTATATGCAGGCGCTTTCAAAAACCAATCCATTCAAAGCCCGTTCCTTCTCATTCACCAAACGCTATATAGACGATCTTCTCGCTGTGGATAATCGCTATATAAATGACGCAGTGAAGGATATATATCCACCTTCACTGGATTTGAAGGAAACTACAGATAGCCCTACAGGCACATCATATTTAGATCTATATCTCTATAAAAATGAAGCGGGCATTCTCTCTCGTCGACTTTATGACAAAAGAGATGATTACAATTTCGACATCGTAAACTATCCCTTTCTGGACAGTAATGTTCCAGTGGGACCTGCATATGGTGTATACATATCACGCCTAGTAGCATTTGCTAGATCATGTGTTAAATGTGACGATTTTAATCAACGTCACAAAACATTGTTGCAGAAACTTATAAAACAGGGCTACACCACCAAGCGCCTCCACTCAAAGTTTCTCAAATTTGGCGATACATATCGCATGCTGATAAAAAAATACGAACGTAGCGTGCAAGATCTATGGCGCTACGTTTCGTAACTTGTGTCTAATTCCGCTTAACCCGGGGCTAGGGGCCGTATGAACCCATGTACTTCAAGATCCTCATGGTATTCATATGAACAGTCACAATCAAAGCGTGGCTGAGATACATCATTCTTTAGATGACGACTTTACAACGAATTATGGATTAAGAATACTGATCAGCGATACGGATTTGATATTTTTGGAACATCATGATGTCTTGCCGGCATCATTGAAAACTGTTGACCGCTTCTCTCTTGCAGGAAACAAGCCTATGTTTATGTATACTATGATTGTCTTTTTGAATTTGGTGCTAATACTGTTATATGGAATATGGAATAGGTCTTTGGATTATGGACGCGGATATTCTCTAATGGGCGACGGCTGAATTATGGATGACGGACTAGACGCTTGTAATCCTTATGCTGCAGCACATAACCAAACGCCAGATTCAGCTTGAAGGCCGTAGTTTTATCGTTGAAGATGGCTTCCACGTACTTGAAGAGCCGCGACATGTCCTCTAACCGGAAATTGTAGATGTCTAGTAGCGGGCGATGACGGTGGAAACATCGTCGGATCATGAACCAATGGTCCCTGTAGATGTCACTTAATGGATGGGCGTCCGGTAAGAGATCACTGGCGGCGTCCACTGGATCTTCCTGGAAATGCTCGAATTCGGTCTCCGGCTGGATATCTAGGCCCTTCTCGACTGTACATACAAGCAAACTGGACATTGGCTCGGTGCTCGGCAAGTGTTGGGTGGTTGGTGTCTCCGTACGTTTCATCTCTCTGGGAGCCTCTTCAGTGAGACTGACCTTCCTCGGCTCTTCAGTGGGAAGTGGTCGCTCATGCCGTGATGACGGACCATGAATCGAACGATGATGCCTTCATAACTGATTGAACCGTTTGAAGAGTTGACCACATTCATTCCATGTTCCGTCGCGTCCTCGTGGAGTGAGCGTTCGTGGCGCCGGAAAGCATCTTCCCGATCAAATGATCGGGCGCAGGTTATACAAGTATACGGTGCGCCGTTGTGGATGGAGGACTCGTGCCGTCGCAAATCTTCTGGGCGAGTAAATGGCTTCAGGCAGGTCGAACAAGAGAACATGTCGGCTGCGTATCAGAAAATGCTGAACATTCCCACCTACCGCCATTTTTATACGCCCGCAGCCCACAAGAACTCTCCTACATTGTTCTTCCCACAATCAGCGCATCGCTGCCCTGTACACTCGGGTGCGCACTTGTGACATGTCTAGCATTGCGTTATACAATATATGTCCTGTATTATACAATATCTGTCCTGTATTATACCATATTTGCTTTCTATTATACCATATCTGTGCTATATTATACCATATCTGTGCTGTATTATACAATCTGTCCTGTATTATACCATATATGTGCTGTATTATACCATATATGTACTGTACTTGATCATATCTCTCCAGTATTTTACCGAATCTGAAAAAAGCGGAAGTGCGCAGGTCTGTGTGCGCAGGTGTTCTGCGCAAGTGTGGGTTCTGCGCAAGTGTGGCCGGTTTGACTGGATCGGGCGTGACCTTGGACCTCTCGACCGTGGGGATCTGTGGCTTAGATGTATGGAATGCATGTACTGACCTTCCACATCCGCGTACTCATTTACCACCCGGGTTTTTCCATGTTTTACATCCGGGTACTTTGGTTTTTACATCCGGTACCTCATCTTACATCCGGGTTTTTATATCCGAGTATTACATCCGGGTGTGTGACGTCACTTCCGGTTTAGAATGACCAAAAACTACCTCGCACATGTACATGGTCGGGGTTCATGCGGATAGATTACCTGTAGATTGACAGTGTAAAAACAATAGCCAATTCCGTTTACCGTCCATTATCTGAGCAGTTAGAGGATGAAAAGCAGCTTCCCCAGCTTGGGTATCATGATGTACTGGAGGTGATAATGAAATGATTGACCTGTCATCCTTGTTGTTGCTGTTGTTCTCTCACCGGTCTACATCATGGGCGTTAAGGCGTGACGCCAGGCGTTGACGGGCGTCACCGCATTTCGTTGAATTGGTGTCAATTTCATTGACTATCTAGAAAATCAGAGCTTCAGGGCTAATTCACCAGAGCGTTGAAACATTAAGCTTGGCTTTGGCAGGCGTTGATACAAGGTGACGCTTCACACGACGTATTCTGACCACGGATGGTCTATCTCTACACCAAACGATTTCCTACACACCCCAAAATGCCCGCTTTCGCTAATACTTCTACTGATGACGTCACCAAAACTTCACAGATGACGGGGAAATGCCTCAAATGGTGATCTACATACCGAGAGTTACAAAATGACACCCCAAACGACGCATTCGGACAAAGGATGGTCCCTCTCTACTCCAAACACATTCTTTCACACCACCAAAATGCTCGCTTTCGCTACTACTTCCACTGATGGCGTCATCAATAACGTCACACATGACGTGGACATGCATCGAATCGTAGTCTACACACCGAGCGCTTCACTTTGACACCCTACACGACGCATTCGGACCTCGGATGATCCCTCTCTACCCCAAAGACCTTCCTTCACATCCCCAAAATGCCTACTTTGGCAACTACACCTACTAATGGCGTCACCGATGACGTCACAGATGACGCGGAAATCCCTCAAGTCGTAGTCTACACCCCCAGGGCTACAAGATGACACCCCACCCGACGCATTCGGACCAGGATGACCCATTTCTACCCCAAACACCTTCCTCTACACCCGCCAAAATGTCCGCTTTCGCTACTACTTCTACTGATGAGATCACCAATGACGTCACAGATGACGTGGACATGCCTCAAGTCGGGGTCTACACTCCGAGAGCTACAAAATGACATCCCACACGACGCAATCGGACCAAGGATGGTCCCTCTCTACCCCAAACACACCCCCACGCACCCCCAAATGACCAGTTTACTTACTACACCCAACTGCGCATGCGCAGATTGATGCGACTTGCAATAATAAACACGGCATTCTGACTCTACCCCACAAAAGCTTCACTTTGCCATCTCCCACGACCCATTTGGGCCGATAGTGGTCCATCTCTACCCCAAACACACCCCACGCACCCCAGAATGTCTGATTTCTATAATACGACTAGAATGCGCATGCGCAGAACAATGAAAACGGACGATACATTTATCCAGTCGGATGCTCCTCCACGAGAGCTTCAAAATAAGACCACATACGACACCATAGAACCACTAGGGGCTCACCTAGACCCCAAAACGTCCACCCAGCACTATTTGCCCACTACGCATGCGCGCAGTAACTTTTTCATAAAAAATCACCGCTTAGCTTCTGGACCCCGCCACTCGCGTTTTACGTGGTGAGACGTGAAAAACAAGATCCCACGACCCATATCGCAATGTCCCTTAAATTTCCTGTAAATTTCCCAGTATGGACCTATCCACTGAGCCAGTATGGTCCTATATACAGACCTACCCGGTACCTGGACTTTTCGAAAAATTTCACCGCTTAGCTCCGAGACCCTTCCCACCGTGTTTTACGTGGTGAGACGAAGATAACAACACCCCACAATCCGTAGTAAAATCCACAAAAAGATGGCATTTTCCCGTATAGATGCAAATGTTCGAATCATTTTCCTATTGTTGAGGTAAAGTCCGTGTTCCGCATTTTATATTTTCGGAGACAAGTCCTCATTTACATACACCCACCCATGACTTGATAGGCAGGCCCGATAAGCCGGAGACCGATATTAGCCCTTTTGGACCTGATTGATAGGTGTTTTCCCTATTTTAGGGGTAAAGTCCGTTTTCCGCTTTTTATATTTTCGGGACTAATCCTCAGTTTACATGCGATCACCCTGGACGAGCGCTACACTTTGACACCTCACTCGACCCAATCGGTCTATTAGGGGCCCCTATCGCCCCCAAAATGTCCCGAAGATTGCCGGAGAATTCCCTTCGGCTCTCCGCGTATTTGGGACTACTTTCTGTCCACGGAGGCTTTTTCCCTCGACCGCATCACCGCGGAGGAATACATGCCCCCAAATGTGACGTGACCGGAAGTGCCGGAACTATAGTTACCTTTACTTCTTGATCACGTGATCTCCCCGTGACCTCCCTAAAAATGACGAAAGTATGTCAAGTTGACTTTATCCGTCCTTTACATACTACTTATGTCTTCACGTTGTGCACGTTTAGGCGCAGCCTCTATACACAATTAGGCGCAATTCCACAGTTAGAAGCAAATGTTCTACAGGATTAGGCGCAACGAATAATTAGGCGCAAAATGATTTCCACGAATAACCGCGTTTCCACGATTAGACGCATATTTCTCACACGAATAGGCGCATTTCCACAATTAGGAGCAAATCTTCTATACGAATAGGCGCAGTTCCACAATTAGGAGCAATTTTTCTACACGATTAGGCGCCACGCAGAATTAGGTGTAAGATGGTTCAAATGATTAGGAGCAGTTACATGATTAGACGCAGCCTCCTTACACGATTAGGCGCATTTACACAAATAGGCGCAAATTCCGTACACGATTAGGTGCAGTTCCACAATTAAGCGCAAATATCGTACACGATTTCGGAGTTGCCAAACCTTCCAGAAAACCCCTATAAAAGTATATATTTTCTTGAGGAGAATGCTCATATCATTAATTCAACATACAAGCCAGTTGTGCAAATTTAACCCGGGACCAATTTTCTTCCCTCGGGACGTACTTCATATTTTCTGGAAAATCCATTGAAATGACCCAAAATACGCCATATTTCGTATTTCAATAAGATTTTTTTATCCCAGTGTTCGTCTCGAGGCGAGATAAAAAAGTTATTCAAAATATGGGGTCGACCATGCCGATTTTTGTCACATATTTCATATGTAACATAACCCTATTATAAACACCTGAAAAACGTGCGAAACTAAGGCTGACTAAGGTTGACATCACGGCCCGATCCGCCATATAGCTCAACCGAGCCACCCATCCGCACATGTCAATTTGAAGGACTGATACTGGTTACCAAAATGGGGAGGATAATTATAATGTGGTCAGTCCCGGGCGCTCTGCTGTATTAAAATGTTCAAAGGGGACCAATATTCCGAATTATGGACTACTTCCAGAGTAGTTCATTTAATTAGAAACAGAATATGCCCTCAGACACTGTCGAAGAAATGGATCCCGGTAGAGCTGTTGCTGCTGAGACGAACAGGTTATTGTCAATTGTAGGCCTAGAGCAAATCCCCAGAGATGATGTATGCCCCTGGCTTCAACAAAGGCGTCGGATGGGGCTTTGTCAAATACTTAAGGAAAATCCAAATATATAGTGTACACGTGGTATCTTTCACCCGCATGGTCAGTTTGTCTCGAAAACTCAGTAGGTTGGTCGAGCGATTGGGACTACAAGAGAGAGCTCGTATGCTCCATGATCTGTATCAGTTATCACATCCCCGTTGCGGTTATGTAATGAACTAACTGACTCTATCGTTATACATGTATATTGAGCCGATATAAATAAAAGCTTTTAAGATCAGTTTTTATGTTATCTTATAAATTTCCTTCTAAAATCCCTTTCTGCAGTTTTCACTTCTGTCCCGTCCTTGATGAGAGAGCTTTTGGAACATAAGTAAACGGTTTACTTTTCTCATCCAAATATCGTTTCCCTAATGTGATGTTTTCTCTTACAGCTTGGCGTTACGAGTTGGAGAGTCTAGCTTGGAAGGGAGATCACATATTATCAACTGTTTTATTTGCTAGTTCTTCATATCAATCTACACTAAATCCCAGGTAAGTTTAAATACCAGTAAGGTTCTTTGATTGAACTTGTAGTTTACGGGTCGCTTCCCATACGGATTTCGCAGCCCATCAACACAATGCCTTATTTATATTCCATTATACATTTCTTTGTTCAATTCATAGATTTACATGGACTATAGTCTCATAAAACAACAAAAGATAAGAGAATGCATTTTTAAAACGTGAATATACAAGTTCAACTAGCTATTTCAGTGATTCATTTATAGAGCATCTAAAGTGTCATAGTAGTAGTAGTAGTAGTAGTAGTAGTAGTAGTATTAGTAGTAGTAGTAGTAGTAGTAGTATTAGTAGTAGTAGTAGTAGTATTAGTAGTAGTAGTAGTTCTTTACATAATGGATCGTGTGGTTGTTTCCTTTGTCTTTGATTCCTTCCCTTAAACACAGAGCCATCAAAACTCACAAACAGCGGTTGGTCTGTAGTCTGGTTGTGACTGTAACATCGCTCGCGGAAATGTGTATCAGTGAACATGATGACAGGTTCATCCTGTACGTAAAAGTCAAAGGTTTCTGTTCTAGTTTTGATAAAGGGCTCTTCAGGACATCAAAGGAGCGTCGTGTCAGGGTGGTCAGTTTCTGGGGTGTCGTCTTTGTTTTGGGTTGCGCTACTTGGTGTCGTTCGGCTCGGTGTCACAGGTTTCAACAAATATTTCATTCAGGTAGTTCCGTATTCTTCAGTGCGGAGGTTTAGCTGTCTAAAAATAATCAGAAGTATATTTGAGTATTTACTTTTCTTAATGCTGGTAATTGAGGATTTAAGGCGAGTGCCATGCTGAGACGATTTCTTGAAATGGTTAGCATAATGATAACTCATTTTCGCCCTTTTACACACACACACACACACACACACACACACACACACAAAGTCGCCAAAAGTCCGTGGAGTCATTCGCGGGTTCAAATGTACTATTGAATAGCTGTTACCTTGATTCTAGGGATTTACTGGTCAAAGACAAAGACTAGTAAGTCTATTGTTCTACACATTTACTAATCTTCATAATAATATAATGAAGATGCAGGAATATTTCGGTCTACAATATGGTCAGTGGAGCAGCGGAGATACCTTGATTTTGAGGGTCGGGTTTTATTCCTAGCAAAATTCCTTAAATACATAAATAATCCAGCACACCACGGAAACCAACAAACCCAACGGAAATAGCCGAACCAATATTCCGCACCAGTGAGGCTCTGTTCAGGTCAAATACTACTGACCAAAGATTAGTGCCCACTGGCAAACGTCGAACTGGCCAATCAATGAAATCATATTAAGAAACCGACATATCAAAGGATATCATGTCACGTTCTGTTTAGCCGCTGTGAATGGAAGACATGGTACCAACTGACAGGCTTTCTCCATACAAAGGTGAGGGGCGTCATTTGTAAGTCTACCCAACACTAGTAGATTTAAGTAGGTATGCAATCTTACCCTGAGTTATGTTGTGATGAATCCATTCAGTATGCTGAACTATGTTGTAAGATTTTTTTTTTTTTTTTACTCTTTGGGCTAGATCTTCCCACGATCTATTTATGGGCAAGCTCTACCAAAAAAATGTATTAAAAAAGCCTACATCGCCGCTTTGAAGACGTTGCAGTGACGTCATATTCTAAAAATGCATTTTGAAGTTGATTTGTTCGGTCAGATGCTCTAATTTTGTTTATTCGTGCTTTACCCGGACAATCTACGTAATAAATTAGGGGAAAAGTATATGAAATAGAAAAATTTTGAACCCTTTTATGCCAATAGAGGTAAAACAATGTGAAAAATACGTCTTTTCAGTCAAACTGACCATGACCACCATTTTGAATTTCCCCATGATCCTCTGTGCGGCGGGTTATGCAAATGAGCTTAAGATGATCCACATATGATAGATTATAAAGTCACTAAGTGTCAGCTTTTAATGGTTTGTCATTTCGGGGATGGTTTTGTTGGGGTATGCTAAGGTTAAATGTTAATGAACATTAAATGATCACCCATACTTTCGAGTCTGACTTTTCGTACATATAATCATTACTCGTTCACAGTGATTTAATCAAAGACTCTGGGTAATCTGAAATATTTCAGTTTCCTGCACGAACTAGGAACAAAATGTAATTGTAAACGGTGTTGGAATTTACAGAGGAAAACCGGCCCCCAGTTTGATAGTCGCTTTGTTAACGTTGTTTAGTCCGGCACATCCACGGCAAACTGGTATCTGACTAGGACAGTTCACAAAACAGGACAGTGAAAATTAAAACCTATATTCACTTTCACATTGAAACTTCATGATATAAGAGAAAATTTACTCCAGAACAATGTACGAATAAAACTGAACATTTAATACCTTGATATCCACCGATTATTTTTGAGTAATACAGGAGAAAGATAACTTCGAAAAAGGGACACAGAGTGATGTTAGCATAATATTTCGGCATTGTGAAAATATTGCCCAACATTAACTTATGTTCCTTTTCGGCATCCAACACATTGTGACCATAGAGGTGATTTACTTCAGGATCTCAATACAACTATACAGCTAGACAAATGAAATTCAATCAGCAGGATCATGTCTAGTGGAACAGAACGTGGGACAAACCATATGTCAGTTGACATTTAAGATTATTGTCATGGTATTGTAGTCTATTATTAGACAAGATGCTTCTAGAATATGTGACGCAAGCTTGTTTACGTGGGTTAATCACTTTGATCTTTCTAGAAGATTATTATAAATTGTATCTAGGCCAGATGATGATGTAATGCATATTCGAGAGGCTTCTTGATTTGGTAGAATGTACTGGAATGCCACATAGGGTATAAATAGCCCAACAGTCAGTCATTCAACAGGAAATTCTAACTGGCTTTTATGTGAGTCTATTATACTGTATTACGATCTGGATTTACTTTGCTTGTAATTACGGACAGCTGGATTATTTACTCCTGAGCATTAACTTCAGACTGCTGCATAATCTACGGGATTTGTTAACGGCTATTGGAGATTGAACATTTACTGAGACGGTGTGCGGCTGAGCAGTGTTGGATTACCATTGTACAGAAGAGTGATTTGTGCGCGTCAACGGGGACTGTGACATATACACCGGTGTGGCATTGAACAGTGAGATTTTATTTCATACATTTTATTTGTTGTATTAACCTTGCTTAAATTGTATTTGATTTTAGTATTGTAAATAAATATTTGATTGTTTATCAAAATAGACAGTGATCTCTTACAATATGTAGTCTCTTACAATATGTGTCGGACTTTTGCACCAGGTTGACTAAAGCATGTGATTTGGCCATGTCAAATTTAAAGTCAGCACAAAAATGTATGAAAATAACGTATGATAAACATGCCCTTGAACGAAGTTTCAAACCTGATGAGAAGGTACTGACTTTTCTGTCTATTCCTGGTAATCCACTTAAGGCTAGATATTATGGTCCTTATGTCATTGAAAAGAAATTAAGTGACCTTAACTATGTAATTCAGACTCCTGACAGGCGAAAACACAAACAGTTATGTCATGTAAATATGTTAAAGTTATACATAGACAGAGATAGCACTAACAGTACTGTACACCCTGTAAGTGTAGTCTGACCCTGATAATAATGAAACTCGTGAAGAGCCCATGGCAGCGGCGAAATTACAGAACTCTGACATTCTACTTAATTTGCATTCCAAGTTGTGTCATCTCGAGCCAGCGCGTCAGGAAGAACTTCGAACTCTGCTCAGTCAATATGAACATTTGTTTCCCGATATCCCCATTCGGACTGATAAAATTTCACATGACGTCAATGTCGGAGATTCTAATCCAGTGAAGCAGCACCCTTATCGTTTGAATCCCATTAAACAAAACTATCTGAAAAAGGAGATTCAGTATTTATTGGACAATGACTTCATTGAACCAAGTAATAGTACCTGGAGTTCACCTTGTATCCTCGTTCCAAAGCCAGATGGCAGTTACAGGATTTTAGTATTGTAAATAAATATTTGATTGTTAATCCTTGACTTCACACCTTTTTCTGTTACTATTGTTTTGACGTAACAGAAATTGGCGGCTTTGTCCGGGAGGTTTGTTTATGTTATTGATCTGCTGGCAGCTTTGCAACATAGTTCTAAATTGATACAGTTTTGCAACATTGTCTAAATTTGTTAAGTCAAGGTGTACACTTTGATCATGTCACTTGAACCAGCACAGTTTGCGTTGAAGCCTAGTCAGGAGGTATTTAACGAACTACGCAAAGAGGATTTGTTCGCGCTGTATAAATTCCTACAAATTAAAGTTAAAACATCATGGAGAAAGCAAGAAATTAAGAAAATCTGTATTAAACAGTTTGTTAGCAAACAACTTTGGGATGAAAGTGGTTTTGATTTAACTGGGGAAACAGCTGATTATTTGGAAATAAGGAAATTAGAATTGCAACGTCAGCTGGAATTAAAGAAATTAAAATTAGAGAAAGAAAAATTAGAGTTAGAAAGAGACAAAGAATTAGAGAGAGAAAGGTTAGAAAAAGAGGAAAGAGAGAAAGAAAGAGACAAAGAAAGACAGTTAGAGAAAAGGAAGAAAGACAGTTTCAGTTAGAAATGAAGCATATGGAATTACAGTCGCAAACAAGTCCTCCTACACATGCACCTGTACAATCACACTCAAAATTTGATGCGGCTCGTCAAATACGTCTCATCCCACCATTTCTGGAAAAAGAAGTTGATAAATATTTGCTGCATTTTGAGAAAATTGCTGAAAATTTAAACTGGCCAAAAGAAAATTGGAGTTTACTTCTTCAAAGTGTTTCGATCGGAAAGGCAAGGAACATTTACACTCAATTGACGGTAGAGCAAGCATCAAATTATGATATAGTGAAGTATTAAATCCTTAAAGGTTATGAATTAGTTCCTGAAGCCTATAGACAAAAGTTTCGTAGTTGTGAAAAAGAAAACTTTCAGACTCATGTAGAATTTGCTCGTGCAAAAGAACAATTATTTGATAGGTGGTGTGCCTCGATTAAAATTGACAACAACTTTGAAAGCCTTAGACAGCTTATGTTGGTAGAGGAATTTAAAAGGTGTATCCATGGTCATATTAGAACATTTCGTGATGAAAAGAATGCCAACACTTTAGATCAGGCAGCGCGTTCTGCTGACGAATACGCTCTGACACACACATTAATTGTCAATGCTGTTAAGCCAAGTTCATTCCAGTCTAGTTTCTCAGGTAACAACCCCAGTTCTGTCCCAGGGCCTAAAACTTTTAACCCCAGTTACAAAGGTCAAAGGTCAAACACAAAGTGTCAGTCACCCACTTTTTAACACTCAAAATAAATCTCCCGTTTGCAATTATTGTAAGAGAGAATGCCATTTAATGGCTAATTGTTTTAAATTGAAAAGACAACAAGATCATGCCTAGTGGTTTCCTCACTTCAAGATCTATACCCAAGTAGGTTAGTGACGTTCATAATGTATATGACGTTAAGATGGCCAAAGACACTGTTCCTGTTAGTTCTATCAAGGATAAGGTTGACAGTTTTCCATATCCTGTTATGGAGATTTTTGAACCATTTATCCACAATGGTTTAGTATCACTTTCAAGTGATTTGTCTAATGCTCCTCCTTTGAAGATTTTATGAGACACGGGCGCGTCCCAGTCTCTTTTGTTGGCAGATACTTTGCCGTTTTCTGACTCTTCATCTGCAGGCAGTAATGTCCTGATTAAAGGGGTAGATTCTGTAAATTATACACCCGTTCCGCTCCATAACTTTCATCTGTCTCCCGACTTGATTTCTGGACATGTTACGGTGGGTATTAAAGGTAATTTACCATTTGAGGGTGTTCAATTACTTCTTGGTAATGATCTTGCGGGAGATACGGTCGGGGTGAACCCGATTGTAACTGACAAGCCTTGTTTGGATCAGATCCATATACAAGCGTCTAGTCCGTCATTCATAATTCAGTCATGATCCAGTTGATTACGAAATTCAAGATTTGTATCCTGCTTGTGCAGTTACTAGAGCCACGAGTAAATTGGCTGAGGAGTCTGAGAAGTCTATTAAAGATCACGTCATCGATGACGTTTGTTTGGCCGACACTTTCGTGTGTTCAAATGAAGAGGCTGATAAACCACATTCTGATAACAAATTGGAATGTTCTAATGACAAAATTTCAAAATCAAGGCTGGTTAATGAACAGCATAGTCACAAGGACATTTCCAAGTTGTTTGTCAGGGCAGTAGATGAGTGTGATGTAACTCAAGAGCCTGTGTGTTACTTTTGTAAGAATGGTGTTCTTATGCGCAAATGGCGACCGCCCGATGTGTCACCTGATGATGAGTGGGCAGTTAAGTATCAGATTGCAGTACCAAATTCATATCGTTCAGATATCCTCAAACTAGCCCACGAAACACCTCTTTCAGACCATTTAGGTGTTAATAAAACATATTACAAAATTCTAAATCATTTCTAATTGGCCAAATTTAAAGAAAGATGTTACGGAATTTTGTAGGTCATGCCACACATGTCAAATGGTAGGAAAACCAAACCAAACCATACCAAAGCCCCCTCTGCAACCAATCCCTTCATTTGAGGAAGCATTTAGTAGGGTGATTATAGATTGTGTTGGTCCATTACCAAAAACAAGGTCAGGCAATCAATACATGTTAACAATCATGTGTGCTTCAACCAGGTCCCCTGAGGCCATTCCTTTACGGAATATTAAGGCAAACACTATTGTTAAGGCCTTAGTTAAGTTTTTCACACTTGTCGGCCTACCCCAGTCTGTTCAGTCTGATCAGGGATCTAATTTCATGTCAGGAATCTTTCAACAAGTCATGCATGAATTGGGAATAAAGCAGTACAAATCATCTGCATACCACCCAGAAAGCCAAGGCGCATTAGAAAGATTTCATCAGACATTAAAGAACATGATTAGGACTTATTGTTTTGACACTGAGAAAGACTGGGATGAAGGCATACATTTGTTATTGTTTGATGTTAGAAAGTCTGTTCAAGGGTCTTTAGGCTTCAGTCCATTTGAATTAGTCTTTGGCCATACAGTTAGAGGACCACTTAAGCTGCTAAAGGAAAAGTTCCTAGACAGTGATCTTGACTCATGTAGTCTCTTACAATGTGTGTCGGACTTTCGCACCAGCCATGTCAAATTTAAAGTCAGCACAAAAATGTATGAAAATAACGTATGATAAACATGCCCTTAAACGAAGTTTCAAACCTGGTGAGAAGGTACTGACTTTTCTGTCTATTCCTGGTAATCCACTTAAGGCTAGATATTATGGTCCTTATGTCATTGAAAAGAAATTAAGTGACCGTAACTATGTAATTCAGACTCCTGACAGGCAAAAACACAAACAGTTATGTCATGTAAATATGTTAAAGTTATACATAGACAGAGAAAGCACTAACAGTACTGTACACCCTGTAAGTGTAGTTAGTTCTGATCCTGATAATAATGAAACTCGTGAAGAGCCCATGACAGCGGCTAAATTACAGAACTCTGACATTCTACTTAATTTACATTCCAAGTTGTGTCATCTCGAGCCAGCGCGTCAGGAAGAACTTCGAACTCTGCTCAGTCAATATGAACATTTGTTTCCCGATATCCCCATTCGGACTGATAAAATTTCACATGACGTCAATGTCGGAGATTCTAATCCAGTGAAGCAGCACCCTTATCGTTTGAATCCCATTAAACAAAACTATCTGAAAAGGAGATTCAGTATTTATTGGACAATGACTTCATTGAACCAAGTAATAGTACCTAGAGTTCACCTTGTATCCTCGTTCCAAAGCCAGATGGCAGTTACAGGATGTGTACTGACTACAGAAAGGTGAACACATTGACCAAAACAGATACATTCCCTATTCCACGCATTGACGATTGCATTGATAAAGTGGGAAGTGCCAAGTTCGTGCCAAAGTTTGATCTTCTGAAAGATTTTGGCAAGTTTCACTTGCCAAAATCGTGGCCGGAGAATTTTTCATTCCAAATGGCATAACTCTTCCCACTTCCCTTATATGTGTTGTAATTTTTACCTGTATATGGCGAGATTCTGCTGGTGGACGTTTCGTCCCCGAGGCCCGCCCCCTGTACAGACCTTTTGGTCTTTGATATATGTTGGCATTTGTGGGAAGTTGATGCTGGGTCGACATCGGGCCTTACAGACTAGTCTTTTGTGTTAATTGCCGTCATTTACATCTGACGACGATACAGCTCACCAATCGCCAATGTTGGAGTTGTCACAGCGAAACAGCTCACCAATTACCAGTATACGAGTTGTCAGAGCATTTCCATCATAGCTCTCTAGATTTGTATCTAATACCGCTTATGCCGGTGCTAGGGGCCGTGTGGTCATATCATCATCCATGTTGCCACATGAACAGGTACAATAAAAGCGTACCTGAGATACAACACATATCACGAATCGTTAGATTCTTGGTATGTGCTTTAGAATAGGTTTACCAGAAGATTATTCTGTGAAGTCATATGACGCAGTCAGTATGTCGGCACCTCTTCCCACTTCCCTTATATGTGTTGTAATTTGTACTGGGACAGATCCTCCGGAGTGACGAATGCTGATATCTCCATTCGCACGATCTGTCCCAGTACAAAGTTATGCCATTTGGAATGAAAAATTCTCCGACCACGTTCCAGCGTCTCATCAGCTGTGTGACTTCTGGTTTGGAAGGATGTGACACTTACATTGATGACGTCATTGTCTACAGCGATACATGGGAAGATCATCTACAGAGAATTCGCGCACCCTTCAATCGATTAAGTGACGCCAAGCTGACAGTCAGCCTTGGAAAAAGTGAATTTGGACATGCACGTGTGACATTCTTGGGTCATGTTGTAGGTCAGGGTCAGGTGAAATCTGTAGATGCTATTTCCAAGACTGATGCGTTTCTTGGGTATGGCTGGTTACTACAGAAAATTTTGTTCAAATTTTTCGGATATAGCTGAGCCTTTTGGACCGATGAATGTGAATCAGCTTTTGAAAACCTGAAAGCCATACTCAAGAGCGCGCCAGTTCTTTCAGCACCAGATTTTGAGTCACATTTTAAACTGGCTGTAGATGCTAGTGATGTTGCTGCTGGTGCCGTTTTGTTACAAGAAGATGTAGATGATATAGATCACCCAATATGTTATTTTTCACGTAAATTTGACAAACATCAGAGAAATTATTCTACAATTGAGAAAGAATGTTTGGCAATGATATTGGCTTTACATTTTGATGTTTATGTTACTTCCTCATCAATGCCAATTACTGTATTCAGTGAAACAAAAATCAAAGATTGTTGAGATGGAGTTTGATGTTACAAGAATACAATATTGAAACCAGACATATTAAGGGCTAGGACAATTTGATTACTGATTGTTTGTCTCGCATATAATGTAGATATGTTTTTCAACATTTTTACTGTTGTAATATAGATTTTTTTTTGCAATGTTTTGAATTGTCAAAGAAGTTCCAAATTTGAAACTTTCTTTTTTTTAAGAGGGGGAGTGTCATGCTATCATTGATCCGATCGTCCTGTCTCTGAGAATACCAGTCATTAAAGAGAAACTCTGCCTCATTCTGGGTTTCAAACTTCTACGCTCTCGGTCAAACGGAGCAAGATCAACCGAGTCGACAACAACAAAAACGTGAAAGTTTTGCAACCCATGCATACATAACTCCGTATCGATTTATTTCGAATTAAATGGATGCTACTTTTCTCAAGTTAGATGCATAGATCATCTATTGCTGTGGGTTGATTTTGACTTGATTTGTTCAATTGATAAATGTATAAAGAACAACACGAAGGCAAGGTAAATAATTAACTCTGATCACCAGATTCCTGGGTTGACGAAACCACCTTACCTCAGCTACTAAAGGCAGATCGACGAACCTTCTGTTCAGTCATGAAGGCTCCATGGTCCAATGCATCATGTATTCTGTGGGTGTCCTTTTGTATGCTTCATTGATCAGGACATTTTCTCGAGTGCTGATGTTTCATCATGGACAGAAGGTTTGGCGAAAAAAAGTACACAACGAAGGAAGGAAACCATTGCTACCCATCTGTCAAAATTTATTTAGAAATATTGGGTTATACTAGTAATCTGAATAAGGTATATTGTAGGAAGACTAGATCTCCTTCCTGGAGTTAGGACCGAACGGGTCCGAACGATTGACATATTGAAAGAAATGTCACTTTTAAACTTCTGCCATGACATCGTCCCAATTTTGTACCTATGCTTTCGCAGGACCATTTAATGTACCCGGTATATACAATGCTTACTGGACAGCAGCCCTCGCCTCTATTCAATCCCCCGTGTCTATTGGTTCACTCTCTATAATCAGAATTCTCCCTCTGCTGATTGGTCACAGTACTGCTCATATTGTTACTTTTGGCGAACTCGTGTGGAAACGTATTTATCTGTTTTGATGAAATTCAGTATCGAGAGTATCTGTGAGTAGGATTTGACCCCAAGAACTTTGTGTCTGGCTGGCATCATTCAAAACATGTTACGGTCCAGTGCTATATTACTTTCCTATACACAGTCTAAATTGTGGGCACTAACTTACTTGTCGTATGACTGATCCATATCAGGAAGTATATTATCCCTGTTCGCGATACCATGAATTGGTCAAATTTGCCACTAAGAATCGGCCTGAGAGGAGAGAATGAGGGGGCTTGGCAGGTGGAAATATTATGTGATACTTCTGTAGTAATGGAAAAAGAAGGTATATCGTTTGATAAGAATGTGAGGATTACACAGTGTCCATGTAACACTGTTAAGAGGGATCATGTGTAGTATAGGGCGGCTTGTGGGAAACGGGTTGCACGGCGTGTTCGCACAACCTGTGCCCATCGCGGTGCGATGGAGGGCCCAAGTATATCCATCCATCCATGAATTGCTAACTAGGCCTGTAATTTTCTTCCATGTTTTCATTCACTGATTACGAAGAACCTGGAGTTTTCTTTCTTCTTAATCACACTACTTTGTGCTATACCAAAATATTGATTGGCACTAATGGCTTTTGATTCAGTGTTTTTGTGCCACGTCCCCATACACATTAAATGTTTGAGATGGTATCTTGGTGTGTGAACCTTCGTTCTCGGACCTTACACTGTTGTCAGTATATTATGTTAACTTGTTCACACTATCGTTAAGTAAGCCCATTATTCATGTTTCGATTCAGTGCTATATAAATGCATAATGATATCACGCCAGGGTATCCAAAACAGATAATTATTGTTTAAAATGATGGGTAAAACACTCGATCATCTGCCTGGAATAGTTCAGCCAGTCTCAGCTGTAACGGGTCAACGTTCTTTTATGTATCGGAGTGCCCTTGTCCCGAATGATCTTAAAATATCTGTCAGACAAGCATCTAGTCTTTTCTCTTTAAAATCCAATTTAGTTAAATGCATGTTACAAAAGAGACGTTCTACATAATTTATCCTGTATAATATCTCATCTGTTAACACTATTTACTCCGTTATTCTATCTAATATAATTGTACAATTCAGTGAATAGTCTATGTATTCATTTATTCATTTATCTGTATCAATCTATCTACAAAATACTGCTCTATTCACATTTATTTTAAATATACTTATCTGAAGATAGTTTAACCAAATTTCTCACATATCTTACATACTGCTATTATATATACATAATCTTAGATATGTTTACTAATTTACATATTAATATATTTGTTTCTTGTTTTTTAACGTACTGTGGATCTTGTAAGTATCTGTACGTGTCATTTATATCAGGGGCTTTTTGGAAACCACTTTGAACTGTAAAAGTACCCTGAACAAATAAAAGTATCTTGACTTGACTTGACTTCGACAGTATTATTGTCCAACAGGCAGTCTATGCTTTGATTAATGTCTTGACTCCTGTCTTCATTTTCAGACTTATTGAGCTCTATGTTACGTCTCTGTATGTACGCCATTGTTGCTTCTATCAATGTTGTTTCAGTCATTAAACTATATTATTCAGTTCCATCATTTTGTGTATACATCAACATGACTCTCAAAATAACGGCGATTACGGAAAATCATACCACATTCTGGGTGTCAGCTTTCACGCTATCGATCAAATTGAGAAATATTAAGTATGTAGCCGCCAACCGAAACAGTGTGAGTGAGTGAATATGATTTAACGTCGCTTTCAACAATATTTCAGTCATATCGTGACGAACCAACTATGAGCGAATGAATGAATGTTTATTCGCCAAATATACAGCAAAGGGATAACAGATTTACACATGAATTCCGCGTAAAAGCGCTCGTGACCAAAAAACGCTCGTTCACCTAACATTTTTTCGTAGACCAGATATTAGCATGCTGTCTTTTCTATTCGCCTCCTATGATCTCCAGGGACACGACAATAACAGAAAAGATGTGTTTTAAGCGGGAATTATTTTCCCCACAATTTATAAACCGAGAAAATTCGGGAAATTCGAAATTGTCAAGGAAGAAAAGTTGCATTTTACTGAAAAGTATACTATTTTAAAACATCTGTAGAAAAGATCAGCTTTTGACAGGAACTGTATACAATGGACAAAATAAGAGTTCTGAGTCTTAATGTTATTATTAGCAGTAATAAATCCATCCTAGGAATGGTTTTTTGGGGAGAAAATGTGTAATTAATAAAGCTCTTTTACGGAGAAGATTTAAAATGCGCACTCGTGATTTCGTCACGATCTTTGTGATTCCGTCACGGACTAGATGTAACTCCTATGATGACCCAGTCACTCATTTCTCGCGAGGAAAAAAATGTAATCATCCTTGGGTACTGTATGTTAATAAGAGTTGTCATATAAGAATAATCAGATCGAAACAGAGCAGTAAAAAATTTAGACAAATAACACTAGTCAAAACGGAGGGCTTTCAATGTGATTCCGTCACGGACATTTCCAAAGACTACATAACGATATTTCGGCGGATATTATACTTTATGTGAATCTTGACAGCAGTAACTAGGCAATAAGACGTAGAAAGTCTGCTTATAGAGAATAAAATTTCAGTAACGAGCGCTTCAAACTTTTAAAGTACCTTCCAAACCGTGATTTTGTCATGCTGAAATTCATGTACAGAATAAACGAATGATTCATTAGTGGCGGGAACAAAACCCCGGGGGCTTGTTCTATCACACAATAACAAGTGAATATACAGCGACAGAACTGTAAAAGAACTAAAGAATTATATGCAAATTATGGAAATGTTACACAGAGGCGGTGAATAATAAATGAGCACTACTATTGCTGATTTGTCAAGAAATTAATGCTTAGGTCGAGAACATTTACTTGTTACAAAAGTACGTATATAGACGTGACTTGCAGAGACAAAGGTAGCTAACTGGCTATGCTCACTGTAGGTAAGAAAATCAGACGAAAACTCGCAGATCGCAGGAGAGTTGAGAATGCAATAAATATAGTAATAATACACATGGGCTACAATGAGCTATGTGAAAATCAGGTTGACATGTTACAAGCTATTTAAACAGAGCTTTTTTTTAAAGCGGGATTTAAAAAGAGGCTTGGAGGCACAAGCTTTCATTCTGGCAGGTAGAGAACTTCATAACCAGGGTCCCTTCATTTTGCAAGGGTAGAAGGAGTGTTCCCATTTATAAAATGGTCTGTATCAATTAAGGTTTGCCTGTCTGGTTGGAGAGTTGTGTATAGTGAATAATTTAGTGATGTAATTTTTGCAAGCTGCGGGGAATGAAAACTGACTGATAGAAGAATTTGTGTAACGTAATCATTTACTTTATGTATTGGCAGAATATTAAACTCCAATATTAGGTTTCCGGTATATGCTAATCTGGATCTGAATATCACAATGCGAATAAGACTTTCTTGCAGAATGACTAATTAGGGACCTAGTAAGTTAGTTTGCTTGGTCAGATTTATGCAAAAATACCAGCCCCCTGCCAGGCTAAGCCCCATCTAATCTTGTGTACACACACCCCTTTGCCCTATCTCTACCCAAAATGGACTATTATTATCTTAGGTACACTATGGCAGACTAATGTTTGTTTTTTCCATCAGTACACCAGGTAACCTATCGGTTTTATCTACTAAGCAGGTACACCAGACTAGCCACTCTTTACACAAACAATTTCTTGACTGGTTGTTTTTATCTGTACCTTATCCTGTCACATGACAGAGCCAAATCATCCATGAAAGACAGTTCCAGGCCTTCACTTCAGTTCTGACTGCGAAGTGATCACATGCCTACAACTTCTTCTCTGCATCGTTTTCCGATTGTCGTTTTCCGATTGTTGTCAGTTTTCTTCATGGATAGAAGCTCAAGTCCAGGGAAACGCCGACGAGGGCTGCTAATGTTATTATTCCGAAGCCAATACAAGCTACTTCTGGGAATACTACAGCATCTAACTCATCAGTTGCAATGGGTAGTTTCCCTGTCAACACCACAAGTGCAGCTCATTTCATCTATCAGCTACCAACCTTTGGATCACCTAGAGCAGGGTACGGTTCTGGAATTTCTGCGGACTCTGTGGCGCCTGTTGAGGCAGTTCAAGAAAATATCTGTCAAGATATTATTCAAGGTAGGAATGTAAATCTTGCACTACTAATAATGCCTAATATGTCTTCAGATCAGAACTCTGTTCGATGTGTCAATACATCAGATGGTATACAGATCAATTTGACACCATCGGACTTTAGGCTACAGAGGCCTTTGACACTGGACGAATTCACGCTGGCCTTCATCATATACAAATCTATTCTGTGCAGGGCCCAACCTACTAGACACTGCGAAATGGATATTTATCTCAGAAACAACATCGATATGGCCTGAAGTTTCGCAGGGACATCTTTCTACCAGTATCACTGTGAGTTTTCGGCTGAAGCTGCTGCAATCTTCCAGCACAAAAATATCGTCATTGATTGGCGTATGCGGGACAGTACACTTTTCATCACTGTTTTTGCTGGTCATAAAGCCCTTGCATGTGATCTGTGTAATTCCGTCTCGCACTCAACTGGCTTTTGTCCCCTGCATCAAAGCTCTTCTGGCCAGACAACCCGGCCCAGCACATCAGGAAATAACTGGCATAGTCATAACAGAAGCCGATCGTCCAACTTTGATAGCAACGGTCGCTTAAGAGTGCGTTTCAGTGGGAAGGAGATCTGTAATATTACCAGAGAAACGGATGTACCAGGATCAGTTGTAGGTGTAGCCACCGTAGTTTATCCTGTAAAGGCCCTCACAGTGAATCCGACTGCACCAAACACTCCAATAGTAAGCAATCAAGGGATAAGTGACTACCTAACTATCCTACAACACCTATAGACATTGACTGTCTAGAGAAAGAATTAAAATTCCACCCCGACCAAGACTTTGTTTACCATTTCATCCGTGGTTTGAAAGATGGATTTCATACCGGAATTACACATCCGCCGACTAATTTACTTGAATGTAAAAATCTCTTGTCTGCTCGGCAAGATCCAGATACCACGTGTCTACTCATTGAGAATGAACTAGAGAAAGGATAGCCATTTGGACCTTTTACAACCCTACCTTTTGAAACTTATAGAATACACCCTGTATGAATTGCTATAGGTAAATACTCTGCAAAAAAAGTGACTGATAATAGATTGATCATCACCTCACGATGACCCTGTAAACAGTAGCATAAATGAGTTGATCAACAAAGAACAATTCTACCTGAGCTACGTACGCATTGACGATGCTATCAACTTACTAGCAGACCTGGGTCAGGGAGTTAAGATGTGCAAGACTGACATAACCGATGCTTTTAAGCAGATTCCAATCCACCCTGATGTATGGTCATACCATGGTATAAAATGGAATGACTGTTACTATTTCTACAAACGACTTGTGTTTGGGTCTAGATATACCTCCAAAAATTTGACCAGCTCGCTCAAGCCATTTTTGGGATCGCAAAAAACAATTACGGCATTGAGAACGTACTTCATTTACTGGATGACTTTTTCATCACCTTCCTCACGGTCCTCACCTTGACTTTTAGCAGGCTAAAAATTCCCATAGCCCCACACAAAACACCGGGTCCTTCGACACGGATGGGTTTTCTGGGAATCACTCTAGACTCTGAACGTATGGAAGCCAGACTTCCACAAGACAAAATTCTCAGAATTAGTACTTGCATTGGTGAGTTTCTCAGGAAGAAAACGTGCCGCAAACGTGAACTACTGAGTCTCCTGGCCATTTCAACTTCGCGGCACGTGTGATACGATCAGGTCGGTCCTTCGTAGGTCATTTACTCCATCTCTCCCATTCAGTCAAAAAGCTGAATCACTATGTCACATTGAACAAAGACTGTCAAACTGAGCTAAAAATGTGGCATACATTCCTATACAATTGAAATGGCATATACGTGTTTCTGGATAAAAGTCTGACCAGTGCTCCGGACATAGAACTGTACACAGATGCATCCTCCACACTCGGCTTTGGAGGGTTCTACGATGGCAGATGGTTCTCAAGTCCATGGCCTAGAGAATTACTTGAGCATGCCAAAGGGGAGATTTCTATGGCACTACTTGAACTCTATCCCATAACTGTAGCAGTAATCTAATTTTGTTTCACTGTGACAATCAAGCCACTGTCCAAATTATAAACAAAGGGAGATCACCGGTGTCAGCGATTATGCTGCTGATGAGAAGAATTACATGGTTTTCCGCCTCAACAAACTTCACTGTATATGCACGCCATGTTCCCGGGAAGAGTAATGTCATTGCTGACTTTTTGTCTAGTTTCCAGATACACCGTTTTGGAGAGCCAGTCCCCCATGCAGAAGCGGAGCCGCAGATATATCCTCCCTACTACGATGTGACTTGGAGTTAACGATCACCGTACAACTTCTGTTTAAAACTGCATTATCAACAGCGACCAGAGCGGCATATGAGACAGGTTATAGACAGTTTTTAAGCTTTTTAACTATACATGGAATCCCATTTCCACATGAACAACTTCCTCCCATCTCTGAGGACATTCTCATTTATTTTGTCGCTCATTGTGTAAGCCACCTTCACCTCAGTTATAGTACTGTGAAACTCTACCTGTGTGGCATTCGTTTTGCTTATGTAAGTTCAGGGATGCCTAATCCTGTGTGTCAGAGTTCTGGCTCGACTTATCCACGGCTAGCTACAGGATTACGAGCTGTTAAGAAAATGCATACCAAACCTCGTATGCCTCGACTACCCATTACCACACCAATTTTACGTGCTATTGTGGCTCTGCTAAAACAGGGTGTTTTTCTCCATATGTTGATCTCCTGATGGAAGCTACATGTTTAACGGCCTTCTTTGCTTTCCTGTGATGTGGGGAGTTCACAGTCCCCACCTCTTTCAACTTTGCTACAGACATGTATTTGGGAGATGTGGAATTTGACAGTAAATAGACACAGTGTTAACACTTAAATCCTCAAAACCGACCCTTTACGTCATGGGGTCATCATCCATTTGTTCTGCACAAATCCCTTATGCCCAGTGTGCTGTCTCAGAAAATATGTTGACATTCGCTTCAAATTGAACAGTAATGACCCACTCTTTGTGGACACCAGCAAAAGTGCCCTGTCTCGTAAATACTTTATTGACAAATTCAAATATCTAATTTCTCCGCTGGGCCTTGATCAAATAAGATACAGTGGACATTCTTTCAGAATAGGTGCCGCATCTTCAGCCGCTGCATCACAGGTCGAGGATCATCCGATAAAGACTGGGTCGGTTGTCCTCTGATTGTTACTGTCGGTATATTAACACTGATCCAAAAACTCTAAAAGCTGCTCAAAAGCGCATGTGTCTACAGTAACTACTCCGATCACTCAGATTGTTCTTGATTTCAAGATCATGCATGATCAACTTATTAGAATATCTGATTGAATCATGTCCTCGAATAAGGGGTGATTGAATTTTAGTAGGGATTGTATTATTGGAAGATTTACCGTATATGTGTTTATGTGTGTAAATATGTGCAACCAAACTGACTATCTGATACTTTGTACATGTACTACATGTATTGCCTAAATGCGGACTTCTTTTGCAAAGAGATGATAGGAATTAAGAGTGAACCATATACTTGTAATATAAGGATTCCTTGAATTACCATTTTTTAAATATTGTTTCATCACCGTTAACAAGCATCTATACCAATTATGCTTATTGTACATACATGTATATATATTGATATTTTCTTTGTATCTTGTTTTGCATGATGGCAACTCCTACTTCTCTCTTATTTGGGGGCTCTCTGCCTCCAGCTCCGTTTGGGTATAATCTACGTCCCTCCAGGCTACGCTCCTCGGGACTACAATTTAAGCCCCCAAACACTCACACTCGTGCCGAACCCGATGCAGTCGCCTGTGACCACGCAACTTACGTTGTACCGGTCACCTCGCAACCTGGGTTCCGTAAGTGCCTGACGTGGACTGCCTTCTACCCTCCTAAATCTAACCCAAGCTGACAGGCCGAGCGTCACCCGAATAAGCCAAACAATGTTATTGATTTCGATCTGAATTAATAAACAAATCTCAAATTCAATCTGGTGTTGTGTTGCATAAATTAGGGACCTAGTAAGTTTGTTTGCTTGGTCAGATTTATGCAAAAACACCAGCCCCCTGCCAGACTAATTACAACACATATAAGGGAAGTGGGAAGAGGTGCCGACACACTGACAGAGTCACATGACTTCACAGTATAGTCTTCTGATTAACCTATTCTAAAGCACATACCAAGAATCTAACGATTTGTGATATGTGTTGAATCTCAGGTACGCTTTTATTGTACCTGTCCATGTGGCAACTTGGATGACATGACCACACGGCCCCTAGCAGCGGCATAAGCGGTATTAGATACAAAATTAGAGAGCTATGATGGACATGCTCTGACAACTCGTATGTTGGTAATTGGTGAGCTGTGTCGCTGTGACAACTCGTACACTGGGGATTGGTGAGCTGTATCGTCGTCAGATGAAAATGACGGCACTTAACGCAAAAAACTAGACTGTAAGGCCCGATGTCGACCAAGCATCAACTTCCCACAAATGCCAACATATATCAAAGACCAAAAGGTCTGTACAGGGGGCGGGCCTCGGGGACGAAACGTCCACCAGCAGAATCTCGCCATATACAGGTAAAAATTACAACACATATAAGGGAAGTGGGAAGAGGTGCCGACACACTGACAGAGTCACATGATTTCACAGTATAGTCTTCAGGTTAATCTATTCTAAAGCACATACCAAGAATCTAACGATTCGTGATATGTGTTGTATCTCAGGTACGCTTTTATTGTACCTGTCCATTATCTTAGGTACACTATGGCAGACTAATGTTTGTTTTTCCCATCAGTACACCAGGTAACCTATTAGTTTTATCTACTAAGCAGGTACACCAGCCTAGCCACTGTTTACAGAAATAATTTCTTGACTGGTTGTTTTTATCTGTACCTTATCCTCTCACATGACAGAGTCAAATGCATCCCTGAAAGACAGTTCCAGGCCTTCACTTAAGTTCTGACTGCGAAGTAATCACATGCCTACAACTTCTTCTCTGCATCGTTTTCCGATTGTCCCTCCCCCATCCCCATTCTGCCACCTTTCTTTATCCATTCATCATGCCTTTCTATTTCAGCAATGACTTTCCACCTATAGCTGTAAGAATAGCCTGACGGCTTGGGTATAATCTACGTCCCTCTTCGGGACTACAATTTAAGCCCCCCAAATACTCACACTCGTGCTGGACCCGATGCAGTCGCCTGTGACCAGGCAACTTACGTAGCACTGGTCACCCCGCAACCTGCGTCCCCATGCGTTCCATAAGTGCCTGACGTGGACTGGCTTCTAACCTCCTAAATCCAACCCAAGCTGACAGGCCGAGCTTCACCCAAATAAGCCAAATAATTTCATTGATTTCGTTCTGAATTGCCTATATATTTCTGGATAATTTTGAGCATAAATATTCAATATGAGATTGCAAGGTTAGCTTATCGCTAAAGAGGATGCCGAGAAATTTAAATGTGTTGACGCATTCAAGTTCACTGCCATCAAGGATGAGTTTAGACGTAATATGAGAAGTAGATCTGGCTGGTTTGTTTAGCATATATTTGGTTTTCTTACATTGAGAGACAGTAAATTGTTTGAGAACCAGTCGTAAAGTTTGAGGAGTTCGGTTGACATTGTTTCAATTAAATATTCATGAGTGGTGTCGGGTAAAACGGCGATAGTGTCGTCGGCGAAAAGGATAATACCGAGGCAGTGAGATGCGTTATATATATATATATATCATTAATGTAGGTCAGAAAGAGAATAGGACCAATATTCGATCCTTGGGTCACACCACACTTTATGTTTCTGGAAGTAGATAGTACATTATCACGACAGACAAACTGAGATCGGGATGACAGATAGCTACGAAACCAGTTATTAAAGATTCCGCGAAATCCATAATGTTCAAGTTTATATAACACCATATCATGATTAACCGTATCAAATGCCTTAGATAAATCAAGAAACATGGCGACGGTAATTTTTTTGTCTTCTTTAGCATTAATTCATATAAAGATGACACTGCATCGCAGGTGAAATGATTAGCCAGGAAACCAAATTGGCTGGGAGAGATAATTTCATATGCTTCCGAATATATTGTCATTTTAATGGCAGATAATTTCTCAAAGACTTTACTCAGGCAGGGTAGAACAGGTATGGGTGTATAATTACTAGCTACGTTTTTGCCCCCATATTTGTTAACAAGTGTGACTTTGGCAATCTTTCGGATGTTCGGCATTGTTCCTAGTTCAAATGATAAGTTGACCAGATGTGACAGGAGAATGGCTATAATGTTTGCGAAAGGCTTGAGAAGTGACATGCGGATGCCATACGGGTGATCCATTCTTTAGTTCTGCGATAACTGTTTTTATTTCGTTCGGCGTGCAGAGACTCGGGAGAAATTGCTCCGGATGATTCCGTGTAAAAACGGTTCTGAAATCCAGGGCTTCGTGTTTAGCGTGAGTGATAGCTCACCTGCACGCAAACACTCGCGTAAATTGATGTCACGAGAGTGATTTTTAACTCACGTAAACTGTCATATTTTATATTGTATTATATTGCAACCACTCGCCTGATTTTCAAATATCCTCTCCTAAATATTTTGACGTGGGCTATTTTTAGCTCGCGTACTTAATTCTGAACACGGAGCCCTGGAAATCAGTCCAGACGGAGGTATTCTGGTGGTAAATGTTTGGACGGCAGCATTGGAACCTGTCACGATCACGGTTTCAAAAAATACCTTATATATTTGAATTCTGTCGGTTTCATTCTTACGTTACTTTATTCACAGACATTTCTCCTCAACAATGACTGTATATATAACAACTTAGGCTATATGCCATTTCCACAACACTCGTCCTGTCTCATTTGCCAAACAATATACGGACGAGCTTCTTGCTTTGAAGAATCACTGCCGCGAAAGCTTTTTATCAGTCGGCTACGACATGGTTGGTTCTTCTCTGAGTTCGAACTCATTCATATGTCTCAGTATATTTTCATATTCAGTGTCAAAGGAAACTACAAAGAATGACATTAGTGAAGTGGAGCCTAAAACTCCTACATCTAAAGAGCTCGGTTCAAGTTAGGCCTGTACACCTCTTAATGATGTTTAATAAGATTTGCTATCTCTGCACCATCTAACACATACGGATATCCTGAGAAGACATACGATATGTCCTACGAAGGGATTATACTTTACTGCGAGGCGCTTATTATTGATCTTGCTGATTCAATCGATAGATGATACGGTTTCAGAAGAATTATGCACTGTCAATACAGAGGCGAAGCACGATTTGAGGAGTTCAATAAACCACATCTGGTCGCTGTTACGCTCTGGGCCGTTTTCCTCTTGGACCTTTTACTTTTAAGATCCATTTTGATGTTATTGGCTAATTTCTTTGCAAAATGTTTTAAGCGGCTCTCTGTAGTGGTCTTGTTAGGAGGGCGTTTTTGTGAGAAATATCGGTGTATAGCTTGCTTGATAGATCTATCTGAACGCAATGATCTCAATATATACATGAGCTCCAGTACCTTGGTTCAACTGGATGAATCTGGAACTACTTAACACGTATGCGTGCATAGTTTTAGATAAGCTAATTAAGACCGTGTCCTAAAAGAATTGTTGAGGCCAAATGAACAGCAAGACCACGAAGGGTATAAACGAATTAATATCCTTTAATTCGGATAGAAAAAAACATGTATATTTATATGTCAAGCGATACGCAGTTTGGTTTTGATTATATTATACATTCGAACTGTCACAGCAAAATACGCAAATGTATACGGAGAAGCACTTCAAAATTGTATTCGAATGTCTACCAAATAGAAGATTACATCATTGAATGATGCGGGATCCTTGTTGTGCTACAAACTAACGGCAGGCCATAACTCTTCTCGTTCCTTCGTAATCTGGGAGTGTTTCCTAGTATGGCGGTATACAGCACTTGTAAGTTGTATGTATCACATTATGGGGTATCCGATCAATAAATTGCCCCCACACCATCTTTGTTTTAATGACTTTAACAGGATTTTCGAGAACAAAACAATATCTGACATCCATTCAGCACTTTGAACGCCACGATTGCCAGGCAACCGGAAAAAATGTAAAACAGAGATTAAAGCAAGTCAAATATGATTGGTTACTTTGCACTGAATGTTCTCCTAGAAACATGGGAATACGTCAGAAACTTGAAAAATAAATTCTAGAACCTCAATAATATACACCCCTTCCATCCATGGTGGGCTGCCAATGGGTTCTGCTGAAAAGAAAATAGTTCTGGCAAATTTATCATTGCTAACTGGGTGTGCCATAATGTCATTCCAGGGGAGAGAACTTCCATATGGGTCTGAGTATGCAATTTCATCAACATTATACCAATGGATACACTCATTTAATCGAACTCGAAAAATCTGGAAGAGCAATGTCAGTTAAATTTCTGTCCAGTGTTTCAATGTCCGGTGCCAACTTGAAAATGCGAAAAAAGTTGAGGTCAACCTACTCAATTTTTGTTACACTTTCTCATCGTAATTGAGTCATGATTATTTGGCACAGCCAAGGGACATAACTAAGACAGGACAAAATTTACTCCATGACCTACTTACTCCAGTGTGCAGACGAATCCAGTCATCGATCTGTATATGCTCGTTCGCAAAACTGACAATGCTGAACAGGATTTAGAAGTCGGCGTATATAACACAAGGGTATTTTATGGATAACAACTTCTTTATTGCTGTGGAGCAATAAAGAAGTTGTTATCCATAGCATAGCCTTGTGTTATGGATATGTTATTAAGAAGGCAAGAAGAATTATGATGTAGCAGAAAACAGACGGTCTAGCCTATTAAAAAATTAGACAGACGCCACTGCTACAAAAATTTTGCCAACTCTAGCAGGATTTTCGAGAACAAATTTCCAAAATAACACATATGCTCTTCTGAATGGAAATCCATCCAGCACTATGAAGGCCGTGATTGCTTTTCCGCTTTCAAATGATTTCAGACCAGCGGGGAAAATACAAAGCAGAAATGAAAGCAAGTCAAATTATTGGTAATTTTGCTCTAAATTTTCTCATAGAAACAGGAAAATGCTTCAGAAACGTGATAAATTTACTCTAAAACCTCCATTAATTTATACCCTTTCAATGCATGTTGGGCTGTCAATGGGTTCTACAGTAAAGAAAATTGTTCTGGAAACTTTTTATCATTCCAATAGGATCTCGGTGTGCCACATTATCGCTTCAGGTGCAACCAAGCAGTCAGAATTAAATAATTTGGCGTAATGACAAATTTCCGCTACTTAATGGAGCCCACGTTGATATAATGCATAGAATGTCCTTCAGTATGCCCTATAATCCAAATCACTTATATGTATATATTTTCTCGAAGAGCATTATTTTAAGGCACGGCAATGATATGTTACGGGAAATTGATGCTCGAACAGTCTCCTCCAATCTTGCTTCATTGTTTATAGAAAATCCATTAAAGAGTCGAAAAAGGTCAGATTCGGCCCAATTGCCAGAAAAATCTCTAAAGGCGATTTTAATTAAATGTCTGTCCCGTGTTCCCAGGTCGGGCCACCTTCACCCCGTTCGTGCACAAACTAAGCTACCTTTAAATCAGGTCATTGCATCTTCCTGTCTCCTTACCATGCTTACACACTGTAAGAATAGATGCAACCAGACAGTATTCATGAAACCACGGAGGACATCATGGCGATTTCAAAGGATCCAAACACTCCCACTATGTACTATGTCTGTCCATTTTGATCAGTTGCCTAAGTTACAACTTGCGAAAAAATCAACCTCTCATTCCACATAAATTTTTCTTTCGCAGGGTGTATAATAAACTGAACTCTACGGCATAATAACTGCTATTTCGGCGTGCTATTTATAATATATCAAGTTTCAGAGAACTTTATATTCTCTCCATAAAAAAATGTCATAATGCTTTTTTTCAGGTACTGAGGTTTCAATTTCGTACGGTGAAGTGGTAATGTCTTAATCGTCTGGCGGACAAAGGTCAGTAAGGCCACATATGATCATAAGAGACTAAACCATAATCCCATGTTCAATATTAAATTGCACACGCCTTTAATAGAGTTCACTTTCTTATATATGCTGCAAAAAAGAAACTTGAAATGGAACAAACTAATGATTCTTTACACGCTTCATCGTAGGTGACTAAGTTTCAACAAGGGACTCGCAAGCTTGGAAATGGAAAGATGAAGGTATGGTGTTCTATTTGTGCCAAGTTTCCGTCGCCTTTTAAAAACGCGACGTCGCCTTTTGAAACGCGACGTCGTGTTTCGAAACGCGACGTCGCGTTTTTAAAACACGACGTCGCCTTTTGGAAAACACGACGTCGCGTTTCTTTCCTATGTTTTTGCATTGTAAAACTCGACACAACGGAACTCGACGTCGCGTTTTCAAAAGGCGACGTCGTGTTTCACCCACGTCTTGTTTGGCAATGTTAAAAGATAGGAAAGAAACGCGACGTCGTGTTTTTTAAAAGGCGACGTCGCGTTTTCAAAAGGCGACGTCGCGTTTCAAAACGCGTCGCCTTTCGAAACGCGACGTCGCCTTTCGAAACGCGACGTCGCCTTTTGAAACACGTCGCCTTTCGAAACGCGCGAAACGTCGCGTTTCGAAAGGCGACGTCGCGTTTCGAAAGGCGATGTCGCGTTTGAAAAGGCGACGCGTTTTGAAACACGACGTCGCGTTTCGAAAGGCGACGTCGCGTTTCGAAAGGCGACGTCGCCTTTTAAAAAACGCGACGTCGCGTTTTAAAACGCGACGTCGCGTTTCTTTCCTATCTTTTAACATTGCCAAACAAGACGTGGGTGAAACACGACGTCGCCTTTTGAAAACGCGACGTCGAGTTCCGTTGTGTCGAGTTTTACAATGCAAAAACATAGGAAAGAAACGCGACGTCGCGTTTTAAAAGGCGACGTCGTGTTTTCCAAAAGTCGTGTTTTAAAAACGCGACGTCGCGTTTCAAAAGGCGACGTCGCGTTTCAAAAGGCGACGTCGCGTTTTGAAAAGGCGACGAAAACTTGGCACAAATAGAACACCATATGAAGGTGTGCTAAGAAAATTGTCATCCACCAATTTATATCCTGATCAGAAGATCCGTGACTTCTTCAGTATTATCTGTGATATTTTACCTTTGTTGCAATCAAATCGAAGGACCACAGCAAAACAATTATATTATTTCATATTTACGGAAATTCCAGACATTTGTCTTGATTTGCTGACGGGTACTACCTTCTATTTCCACGCCGGCAATTTTTTCACACGGGATTTCTCTTTTGCGCAAACTTCAGTTTCGTCTTATAGATGTCTTGGTTCACTTGCCACACCAAAACCTTGGATTCATATTCACCCCAAAGCCAATAAGTGTGAGACTCGCAATCACCCACTGAGATATGAACTTTTCATTGAACTGAACGCTTTGCTTCTGGCAACAAAAAGACCCGTGCCAGGTAAAAGCCCTAGATTGTCTGAAAATTACTAGTTGCTGTTGGTGGATTTATATTCGGGGAAATGGTGCAACAATAATTTCACTCCTATGCCTTGTGATTGTCTCGTTATGGTGAAGAGTGAACAAGATCACGTATGAAATTAGAACGATGATGAGGTGGTCGCTAATCTTTAATAATTTATTCCGCGATCTTGCCATTGATATCCGACAATAATTATCATCATTTCTTCTCTTCTATAAGGTGAAAGGCATTCGACCTGTTATTGGCCTTCAGGCGCAAAATTTGAAACCTTTGGTTGATATTAATTTCTCAAAATGATGGATCTGGATATAACATAATAATGATAATAGGCCCATACTGATTGTAATGATGAATTTCGTGATGACAATTCAAAGCAGCATGTGGTCTTGAGATTACTCGCATGTAAACGTCGAACTGCTCACGGCTACGAAATTCTGAATTTGTATCAGGACTGCCAGAAGTACTGCGAAAAGAAAAACATTCCTATAAAATAAGTGACATATGAACTTGTGGTTGTTGCCGTTGACTTTCTTTGATAATGATTGTCTGGAGCTAACCTTAATATCCCCAATTAACAATCCGAGCGGTTGACATTTACTCAACGCTCTGTGGTGGCTTGTCTCAAGGACGCCAAATTCAAACGGCTCCTCTCGACAGTGTGTGCAAAAAGAAACCAAAACGGTTTTTTTTGCTTTCTTTGGGCATACCACCGAATAATCATACAGATCAGCTAAGCTTTATTCTCATTTCGATGAATAACATCCACTGATCGGGACTTTTGAAGAAATGTATCTCAGTTATAAAATTGTAATAAAAATATAGGCTACTTTCAGTCACACCGCTTATCAATTTTCCATCGTTTTATTTTTCTTTCTTTTTTCACTGGAAGTCTTAGTTGCCGTGTCTAATAACTTTATGCTATTTACCCAAAACCTTTGAAAACTTGCATATATAATCCATACACACAATAGTCTCTCAGTTTTTGTTATTTTGTCCTTTGTTTGGAAGTTCTGAAGATTTGACTCCTATCAGATATGCAAATTACATGGGTTTCAAACTCAAAATAATACGTTATAAAACAAAGTAAAAAATTTCAGGAGATGGTTTAGTATTTTAAATGTTTAGAATGAGTATATAGATTTAAAAGATTTTTTGACAAAATCCTAGAAGTTAACGATTACAATGAAAACTTTCTTCGAAATTTGCATTAATTAAACTCGAATATTTCCATCGTTTTATTCCCAAATGTTAAGTTTTTAAATTTTTATCGCATTATCTGAATGCAGAACGTTTCAAAAGCATCTAAGATGATCTGTTCGCTTTTATAGTTAAAAAAAGACACGCGGTGTCATAATTTGTTTGCAGTGGGGACTCATGACCATAATCCGGAGCTAGATCCCATGTACTTCAAGATCCACAAGGTGTCCATATGAACAGTCACAATAATAGCGTGACTGAGATACATCAATCTCTACATAATGAGTTTACAACATAAATTATATGGATTACAAATACTGATCAGCGCGTGGCCGATGTGTGCCGTCACAGCAAACGCTCCAATGCCACAGCTGGGGTAGATTTGGGTACAAAAGACAATTCTTTATGTAAGGCAGTGCTGGGTATTCATTTTTGTGTATCTCTGCCACACAATCACTGTGTACTATTACATGTGCACAGTTCATTGCGTACAAAAACGTACTGAGTAGTTTTTAGAGAGTAGATTACATCGCAGATGATCTAATAACAGGAGAAAGCACACAAAAATCGGCAACTCAGAAAGCATTTCGTTGGAAACTGACAAGCCGAGAGAGAAGCATTTTCTTGGCTGTATAATATACTTATTATTATATGCTTATTGCTCCAGCATTAACTTTCAGGTGAGAGCTATTATGATACAATGTAGCCCTGTTTATTTCTAGCCATCAATGGGTTTGTTTTTTAAGATAAAAACCGCACAGCATCTATTCTAAACACAAAGTTCATATCCATATCACTCAGTTTCTTTGATCATTGTTTCGAAACAAAGACACAGGTTTCTGCCTGGGATGCCATGGCCTGAGCCAAACCGCTGATGGGTAGAAATAAGCACTGCTACAATGTGTCAAATGGACAAGGACCCTCAGCTGAAATTCTAAGCTGAAGCTGAAGCAATAAGCGTTGTATAGACCCCCAAAATTGCAGGAGGTTTTCAGCCCTCTCGTACCAAGCACTTCATGCTAATGGAGGTCCCCCCTCCCCCGACAACCCCATTGAAATATACTTGGTAAATAGATATGATCTGTAATTGTACTCGTAAAGCATAGAAATGTCGTTTTTGACCAAAAAGAATTTCTGACATATTTTTTTTTACGAAATTCATTAAAATCTCCACAAATCTGGAACGGAAACGGCTACGGAGATGACACTTAACCCTATCTGGCCTGGGCTATTTGGGACCTGTCCTGGCCTGGGGGGGCGATCCCCCCCCCTAATTATTTTGCTTAGCCCATGAGCTAGGGGACTGAAACTTACCACACTATACCCTTGGGTCAAGCTTTACCAGAAAATGTAAAAAATGCAAGATGGCCGCTTTGATGACAGTGACGTCATTTTCAAAAACGGCATTTTTGGGTCGATTTTTCGATCAGATTTTCCGATTTTTTTATTTATGCAATTTCACCGCAAAAACTGCATGATACATTAGTAAATATTAATGTGATGTGAAATAAAACAGCTTTTGCCCACTTTTCATCGCGGAAAAGCAGTCATTTTGAAGAAATATGAAAAAATATGATACACTATAAAGTCACGGAGTTTCAGTTCGACATTTTTGTCGTTTTGGCTGCCCTGAACTTATTCCTCAATCAGTCTTTTTTTAACTTCATACTCGTATCGTTTTAGTTCTTGTTCGTTACTTTCATACATATGTTTAGCAAAATAGTCTTTAAAGTGTCATAGTTTCCCAGTGATATGATTTTCCAAATGTATTAACATTTTTTGCATGGTGACAGTATCGTTACGTACCGCTGAATGTCGAAGATACAAATTAGCCAGTCGGACGAGATGCCTTCGACGCCCTGCTGTTGTCACCTCTTGAGTCAACCATATACACAGTTTGAAATGGTGAATATTTTCCTGTCTGAGCCTTGAACAGGTGCGTGTACGTGTAGACAAGGGCCTCGTAGTCTATGTCGTATATCGTTTGCAGACGCCTCGTTGTTTTCAAAATCTCGTTATGAATATAATCAGTTTGTAGCTTTTGTATGTTCACGAGGAGATTGTAGTATTTTTGGCGTAAAGTCTTCATCATCGTTGGAATGTAATCCTCCATAGCATTTGCACCACTCATCCTCGTCGTAACCTTGGCTTGTATATCGCTGTTTTCTCTCGTCAATGTCAACCTTACAATCTCTTGCGATAGGTTTACCGAACATGCTTTTCCACACGTTATATTTGACCCGTTTCCGCAAGTGGGTAGGTTGATCTATTTTCCCAGGATGGTTGAGTTCGTCATCTGAAGGGTAGTTTCTCTTTCGTCGTTCCATTTCATTCCCGCTCCTATGGATCATCTGCCTCTGCTGGGACTCCCACTTGTTCATTCCTCTTAGCGGACCATGCTGGATCGTGAGATGGTATGCGCTGAATTTGAGTTGATGGATTATGAATTGAGGCTGGACGAGGTTCCTCATCGCCTGATATTACATTGGTAGACAGTCTGTCCTTTTCCGCTGTATAGGGTTCCAAATCGATGAACAGATATCCGTACGGACGAGATGTGGCTTCGTGAAATTTTGTCATGAAATGTGACGTATCCCGAGGAAAAATCCGTCTCGCGAACGTGCTAATTTGCTGTCTATCAATAGGATTATTGAATAGAACGAAATACTGGCAGTTTACCGTGATATCTCGAGATGCCTTGCCCTGACGGAAGAGATTCTGAGTCAAATAAATTATGGACAAATTTCTGTGATGGGACCCTTTGGTGAATAGGTCGGCAACTTTCGAACATGGCCGCACTCATCAGGTCATCTAGCACTACCACGTTGGTCTGCTCGGAATCGAAGTAATACTCTTCGCCGATGTCGTGAGGAATTTCTGGGACGAAGCTCACATTTTGTAATCGCGTATTCTTGTACGCGGGCTGCCATTGGCTATAACACCATACAACGCGTGTCGGAGCTCGGGTTGCCACACCTTCCTCTAGGAACTTCATCACCCAAGACGTCTTCCCACATCCCGTAGGGCCGCTCACCGTCATCGTATAGGGATGCTCTATTCCTCTTGGTTGAACTATAGCGGGATTCCGTGGTGTCTGTTGGCCGTGTTTGCATTGAATGTGATAAATCGAATCTCGGTAACTTTCGCCGCTATTCGGGAGCGCATGCGTGGTGGTAGTGGTGGTCGTGGCGGTGGTGGTGGTAGGGGTGCGTGGTGGTGGTCGTGGCACTGAAGTCGTTGTGAAACGGGCCATATATATATATACATGGTTTAACAAAATCAGAAAAAGAATTTCTGACAAAATACGAATCGAAAACGAGTCAACTATATGGACTTCCGAAAATACACAAATCCACGGAAATTATAAATGCTATAAAGGAACAAAATTGCGAATATATAAACTTATCCAATCCCAGTGACTTGAAATTTAGACCAATTATTGCCGGTCCAGTGTGTCCAACCAGTCACTTAAGTCAACTACTAGATTCCCTTCTGAAACCGTATGTACAATTTGTACCATCCTATGTAAGAGATGACATCGATTTTCTTCGTTTTTTGCCAGACAAAATTAGGGACACTGAAATTTTCTGTACTTTTGACGTTACTAATTTATATAGCAACATATCACACGATCTTGGCATTGAAGCTGTTGAGTATTGGCTGAATAACTTCCCTGGTCAAAACAATGACCGATTTACTAAAGATTTCATTTTGAATGGAATAAGACTTATTCTTGAGAATAATACATTTGAATTTGGGGAAGGTAATTACCGGCAAACGTTGGGTACTGCTATGGGCACAAAGTTCGCTCCAACGTACGCAACACTAGTTCTGGGCTTTCTTGAGCACAAATTGTACGCAAAAATTGAGCAAACTCATGGAGAAGAATTCAGAAAATATGTTCATGACTCATTCAAGCGATATTTGGACGATTGCTATATTACCTGGAACACAGAAAAGGGTGACATATCAATATTCTGCGATCTGCTCAACAGCTTAGACCCAAACATAAACTTCACACTAGAAACACACAGAGACCAAGTTCCGTTTTTAGACATATTACTGATTCGCAGAGGTAATAAAATTGTCACTGATGTTTATTACAAAGTGAGTGATACGAAGCAATACCTAGACTATAACTCCTGTCACCCACGTCACGTCAAACAACAGGTACCGTTTACTCTGGCAAGACGAATTTGCACTATCGTAACTGATAGTGAATTACGACAGATGAGATTATCTGAACTAAAAATGTCCTTGGTCAAGAGGCATTATCCAGTAGAAGTGATAGATATAGGAATTGAAAAGGCTCGGAAAATAGATATTGAGGTACTCAGATCTTGTGGTCAAAGTAACAAAAAAGATATCTTGCCATTTATTTGTGCTTATAATCCAAACAATTTCAACTTCTTTCCGGTAATTCAAAATAATCGAAATATGTTGGAGTCAAATGATCACCTCAAAAAGACATTCAGGAACACCACCATTATAAACGGTAAACGACAAGGACCGAATCTTAAAAAGATTCTAACCAGGGCGAAATTTATCCCTCGCACAGATTCCACTTTCAAAACGAGTAAATGAGGCGATACACGTTGCAAAAATTGTGATCACCTTATATTGGATAGCTCTTTCACATTTCATAAAACCAATTATACATTTCGGATTAATGCAAATATGAACTGCAATTCTCGGAATTTAATTTATGTAATGGTGTGTAGCGGTTGCAATAAGTACTACATAGGTGAAACAGGGGATACTTTGCGTAATAGATGTCGTGTACACCGACAGCAAATTAATACGCCTCACCTTCAACGTTTGCCTGTTACAAAACATGTAGCTCAATGCGCCCGGCATTTGGAAATAAAATTTAAAATATTTCCTTTTTTCAAAGTGCTGGTTGATGACCGGACTAGACGTGAAGTGACAGAAACAAACTTCATACATAAGTTCTGTTCCGAGCTTAACAGAGAGAATAATTGTAATTGATCGTCTCTATGTTAATCCGATAGTTTGCAAAACTTAACTCACTGTTAATACTCTTGTTTAATTCTCTCGATTGTTCAGATTGTTTATTGTCTGTAATAATACGGGATATACTGTGAATGATTTATTGAAATCCGTCGATTGTTATATTGCCATGTATGAACTTGTTTAACGTTAGATATACTGTCGCTTAGACTACAGTATCCAAGTCAATATTACATGTGTGTATGTATAAATAGCCGTAATTTATTTGATCGAATAAAGCTTTGATAAACCGTCGAGACACGGTGAAACTAGTTAGCCAGAAATCAAACCAGTTGACTTCGTCATGATTTTTTAACAATATTATATTTGCCGCACACAAAGGCAGTTCAGACACCACGGAATCCCGCTATAGTTCAACCAAGTGGAGTAGAGCATCCCTATACGATGCCGGTGAGCGGCCCTACGGGATGTGGAAAGACGTCTTGGGTGATAAAGTTCCTAGAGGAAGGTGTGGTAACTCCAGCTCCGACACGCGTTATATGGTGGTATAGCCAATGGCAGCCCGCGTACGAGAATACGCGATTACAAAATGTGAGCTTCGTCCCAGCAAATTCCTCACGACATCGGCGAAGAGTATTACTTCGATTCCGAGCAGACCAACGTGGTAGTGCTAGATGACCTGATGAGTGCGGCCAAGGACAATTCGAAAGTTGCCGACCTATTCACCAAAGGGTCCCATCACAGAAATTTGTCCATAATTTATAGGCAAGGCATCTCGAGATATCACGCTAAAATGCCAGTGTGTCGTTCTATTCAATAATTCTATTGGTAGACAGCAAATTAGCACGTTCGCGAGACGGATCTTTCCTCGGGATACGTCACATTTCATGACAAGATTTCACGAAGCCACATCTCGTCCGTATGGATATCTGTTTATCGATTTAAAACCCCATACATCGGAAAAGGACAGACTGTCTACCAATGTAATATCAGGTGATGAGGAACTCGTGAAAGAGGAACAACAACTGCCACCTCGTCCAGTCTCAATTCATAATCCAGCAACTCAAATTCAACGCATACCATCTCACGATCCAGCATGGCCCGCTAATAGGAATGAACAAGTGGGAGAGGGATTATATACGAGGACGGATGCACCGTGGTTCAAACGGAATGAAAATGATGACGAGTCCCAGCAGAGGAGCGGGAATGAAATGGAACGACGAAAGAGAAACTACCCTTCAGATGACGAACTCAACTATCCTAGGGAAATAGATCAACCTACCCACTTGCGGAAACGGGAAATAAAACGTGTGGAAAAGCATGTTCAGTAAACCTGTCGTAAGAGATTGTAAGGTTGACATTGACGAAAGAAAACAGCGATATACAAGCCAAGGTTACGACGAGGATGAGTCTGGTGCAAATGCTATGGAGGATTATATTCCAGCGATGATGAAGACTTTACGTCAAAAATACTACAATCTCCTCGTGAACATACAAAAGCTACAAACTGATTATATTCATAACGAGATTTTGAAAAGAACGAGGCGTCTGCAAACGATATACGACATAGACTACGAGGAAGCACTCAAACAGACGATTAAGATGCGGAAATGCTTATTCGATAAGTTGATTGATGACGGTGAGAGCGAAGACTCCGAATAAAGACCCTAGTAGAAATATTTGTAGATAAACATTGAATGGAAGGCTAGATGTCGTAATGATAGCCACAACAAAGCAGTTTTCTCTCTTTATTTGTAAAGCAGTGCTATGAGTTGTTGAATAAAGCGTTTATTTTGTAATCTTCGTATTGGTTTGTCTGTATTTTATCCTCCTCCTCCTCTTTTATCCTAATACGCCAATGCTAGTTCTATGAAGCGTGTTCAGACATGTCCGATAGCTCTGAAACGTGTGTAGCTAATTGCATATTAAATGTAGAAAAAAGCGATAACGGGTATATACTGTCTACAGGCACCACCACCACCACGGCGACCACCACCACCACACACCGCTCCTACCACCACCACCGCCACGACCACCACCACCACCACGCCCACCACCACCACCACCACGCATGCGCACCCGAATAGCGGCGAAAGTTATCGAGATTCGATAAATTCGTATAGGAGCTTTACGGTAGACCCAGACACGAGGAATACAACGTCGTAAACCGCTTGCGCGTATATCGCTTGTTTCTCGAGAAATGGTCAAATCACGTGACACCGATTATCGTCTAATTGCGGCGAAAGTTACCGTCGGGCGATAAAATTGTATAGGACCTTTATTGTGCATCTAAATGAGAGGAATACGACGACGAAAATCGGCCAAATAAAAAAAAAATCGAAATTTTTGTTTACTCCGAAACAAAATTTGGACGCCGCATAATTAAGGAATTTACCGGGTATATGTAGTATAATACAACAGTATCAACATAGGAATCAATACGACTTCGGTACTTAGCTGGTTAATTGGGGCGGACACTCACTCTCGAACCGCCGTATTTGTATATTAAAGGAGAAGAAAACATATGACTGATGTACATACTGAACGAAAGATATATCTCCCCCGTATCCAAAAATGTAAGCAAATATTTTGCGCGAATTTTTTACCGCCGATCTATTCATATCGAAACATCAAAACAGGACAGATTCATAAGTGCCGCCATTACAAGGGCTTGCGTCTATTTTAGCCAATCAGAAATGCCGAAAACATATTGTGCGCATCGCTTCGTGACGTCAGCCAGGCTCATGCTCACTTTCGCCCTGTACGTTAAAGTAAGTAAAACTCTCGGGACTGCAGGTCTATATTTTGCATACCGTTATAATTTGAAAGTGGTAGTGTGCCAATATTCCGCAAATACACGGGCATCATGCCGCAATGTGTGGCGTTTGGCTATTCTAACAGAACTGGGAATAAAAACCTTCCAAAGACCTTGACATTTCATCAGATGTACTGAAACAGTGGGTGCATAACGTCGGTCGGCAGGATTTAACTCCAAACTCCTCCTCAAAGAACTTTTGCACAGTGAGGCTGATGCAATAAATTGGAGTGAGTTTATCAGTCTTTCAACACTATTTCAGTCATATCACGACATTCGGTTCCTATTCCTGTCATATTGTAATCATTCCGATGTACATGTAAGAAACGCTTGGTTTGTAATATATCTCCATGCAATGTCATTATATTTTCACCTTCCCCGCTAGAGAGCGGCGAGGCCCGGGTGACGTCACACGCTTAGACGATCCGAGCCTGAATGGCGGCACGCTTGAGAGACAATGATGCGCAGGTTGAACGCCGATTTAATAGAGTAGAAAAAATCGCAAAAAATATTTGCTTACATTTTTGGATACGGGGGAGATGGATCTTTCATTCAGTGTATACATTAGTCATATGTTTTCTTCTCCTTTAAATAGTTGACCTATTTTTTTTTATTTTTTTTAATTACGTAATAGGCTTCCCCGGCTTCCCTGGCCCAGAACCCCCCTTTTACACTCTACTCTCATATCACAGGAATCTGTCCGCCATCCATTTATCTCTTCCCTCGGGCCAAAGTCTCTCGGGATATCGCCTTAAATTGTCAATACTCTGTGTTGTTCAACAATCCTATTGACAGACAACAAATACAAGCCTAGCGGAGAAGAATCTATTCTCGAGATACTACTCATTTCATGCGAACTTTTCAAGATGACCAAGCCCTATGGCTGTCTTTTCGTAGATTTGAAATCTCATACAGCAGAAAAGAACAGATCTGGCTACCGATGTAATACCACGAAATAAACACATAAAAGATTGGAACTGGAACGAACATGGGTCTGACTGCAGTAAAAGGAAATACGCTTCAGACGATGAGAGTGACTTTGAAGAAAGAGCCTCTTGCATATCGCTCCAGTTCCCTGCGGAAATAGGTTCATCCATTCAGTCGCGCAAGCTCATCAAATATAATGTCTAGAACTGTTTGACAAGTCTATAACGGAGAAATATAGTAAAGATATTGAAGGGCGGGAACACCAGTATTTGGGGCAAGGCTATGGTGAAAATGAATGGCATGAAATGGCTAACGAAGACCATATCCCGATGATGGAAAAGATACTGCGTCAAATGTATTACGATAAAGGAAAGAAATGGCACACGCCGCTGAATGACCATATTCATCAGAAAATTGTGAAAACAACGAGGCGTCTACAAACTCTAGATGCGGAAATGCTTATTCAGTAAGTTGACTAGCTGTGCTAATACATTTGTAACTGAAGAAAACGGTGAAGTATAGAGTATAGAGAACACTCCGGACGAGCAATGACAGATAAACCCAGTTGAAAATCGAGACTGCGTACTAGTACGCACTCTCAAATTATCACGTAGATCGCTGGTATTACATGATATGTACAGCGTCGGGATTTGCTAATAAAACGATTAATATTGTAGCTTCGGGTTTCCAGTTCCTTTTATGCGTTTCAGCATTTCAGACTTTCTTTTCTCACTACTCTCTATCCGATGGTGGGAGATTCACTCTTCCAACCCTTCATTTTTTGGAGATATGCATCATCCCAAGAAAGCTCGTCTATCCCTGCCATGACGGATATCGTTTACGCCATAACGATTACGAGCCGTTTGATTCGAAAACATCCTGGAGTGCATTCCTGACCTCTCCGAATATGCCTACATTTGAGCGGATTAGGCGCCAGGCAATATGTTGTATATTCATCCATTATGCACGTTTTGAATTCACATGTTTCATATATACACCTGGAAAAAGTTAAGCACCCCCTAATATAATGACTAATAACACACCAATGTTAAAGATGTAATCAGCCTCAAAATGGATGGATTTTGTAACCTCTCCCCTGTGCGTTTTTTCAGCAGGGAAGATTACCAAAGCATCATATGTATTATATTTGACGATAGTGGGATCGTCATATACAACGAATGCAAGAATATCGTGTCAGAGAAATTTGTAACTCTGTCCGCTTCGACGGCTTTTCTGTCTCACCATTGTGTGTGTTGTACGCGGCGAGGAAAATGACGTCACTGCGTGACGTATGCGTGACGTAGCGACGCTCACGAATTTGAATGCTGCACAGCTGCAGGCATGGGATAACGTCATGGCTCGTGCCCACGGTTCGGTGATGTCGCATAGCGTACGTTGGTAGAATGCACCATACGTGTATACGCTTGTTGACACGGCCGTGGAAAAATAAACGGCATGCCATGCTGTTTATTTTTAGAGATCAACTCCTTCTATTTTCTCGTGAATGGTGGAAACAAGTTTAGTTTTTTGTGGTCAAATGTGTTTCATTTTGTATCTGTTGTAACATATGTCACTTTCGCCGAGTTTGAGAGACATCGATTTCAACCCAGATTTGAGGCTGATTACATCTTTAAGGTTTAGCCTGTGTCTGGTGGTAGGTATGATAATAATGATCATCCAACAAATGGTGACGAACGTCCTTCATGGAAAGTGGCACGAAAAAATATCATGGGAAGCATGTGGAAAAGGGAACCCACGAATTTTTCCAAATGCAGTTTATGCACGCCGCATATCTTGGTATTTAATGTGCATGAGTTGCAATATTCAATCATTATCTGTCACCATGGGACGAAGAAGGATATCAGATGCACAGAGATGGCAAATTATCGGTATGCATTCAATCGGTATGTCCTTTAAAGCAACTGGTTGTCAACTCAATATCCTCTACACAGTTATCAGCCGTCTGGTGAGGAAACACAGGCAAACCAATGAGGCGAAGGACCGTTCACGTTCCGGTCGACCCCGGGTGACATCACAACGCCAAGACAGGGCACTTCTGAGGCTATTTCGACGAGATCCATTCACCACGAGTACTGTTCTGAAGAACCTCTGGTTACCAAATCGCCGTTTCTCCACGAGAAGTGCCAGGTATCGGTCCAGAAGGATCATCAAACGTCCTCTCCTGAGTGATCATCACCAACGAGTACGTTTGGCTTGGTGTATAGCACGACACCTCTGGAATCTGAGGAGTTGGTGAAGAATTCATTGGTCGGATGAAAACCGGTTCCTTTTTCATGTAACCGATGGACGCGTGAGAGTTTGGAGGCAACAAAATACAGCCTATACACCAAGAAACATCAAACCGACAGTTGCCTCAGGTGGAGGTTCAGCAATGGTGTGGGGCTGTGTCTCTCATGACTGTAAGCTTGACACGGTAACAATACGGGGGAATCTAAATGACGATCAGTACATCCGGGATGTCCTTGCCCCAGTTGTTGTCCCCCATTTTGATAACCATCCTACCAGACCCGTGTTTATGGATGACAACGCTAGACCGCACCATTCAGAATAATGCAGTGACTCATCTTCCTTGGTCCGACATGAGTCTTGATCTGAATCCTCTGGAGCACATTTGGGACATTCTTGTGCGTCGAATACAAGCACTTGAACCTCCAGTACAAATCTGCGTGAGTTGGAAGCAGCTTTGCACCAGGAATGGGGACAGTTTCCTATGCAACGGATACGACGATTGACTGGGGGATGCGACGCCGGGTAGAGGCAGATATTGAAATGGAAAACTTTCCCTTGTTACAAATGACTTTTTTATCCATTCATATCCAAACCATGATGCCTGGTTAGTAGTATACAGCAAGCATTTCGAGTAACATTGACCTCAAAAATTTGCATATTGCGGCTGTCACGTGGCGGAGGTGAAAGGTCATTGAGTGCACTTGAGCATGTACTGACCTGTATCCTCTAATTCCGTCCATCATCTGACCTTGGATCATGTTTAGACATGTTAGGGGATTCCTCCGCGGTGGTGCGGTTTGGCGTTGATGCGGTCTGCCTCCGCGGACAGAAAGTAAATACGTGGGTTTTCGTGAGAATGTTCGGCAATCTTCAGGGGCGGGAGGGGCCCGTAGTGGACTGATTGGATCGAGTGAGGTGTCAAAGTGAAGCGCTCCTCCAGGACCATATGGAATGCATGTACTGACTTGTATCTGTTTTTTTTCCATCATGCGGCGGTCACGTGATCAGGAATGCATGTACTGACTTGAATGCCGTCCATTCATTTGAGTCGGGGACTTGGGGTCCCTACGGAAGGATTTTGCAAGTCATGGATGTGTGTATGTAAAATGAGGATTTGTCTCGAAAATATAAAAAGCAGAACACGGACTTCACCCCTACAATAGAGGAAAACCCCGATCAACCCTATCCCAAAGCGCTAATATCGGTCCCCGGGCTTATCGGGGTCTGCTTATCAAGTCATGGATGGGTGCATGTAAAATCAGGATTTTCCTCGAAAACATAAAAAGCGGAACACGGACTTTACCCCTAAAATAGGGGAAAACCCCTATCAACCCTATCCCAAAGGGCGAATATCGGTCCTCTGGCTTATCGGGGCCTGCCTATCAAGTCAATCGGGTGGGTGCATGTAAAATGAGGATTTGTCCCGAATATATAAATAGCGGAACACGGACTTTACCACACAATAGGGGGAAACTCTTATCAACCTTGTCCCAAAGGGCTAATATCGGTCCCTGGCTTATCGGGGCCTGCTGAGAGAGGTAGGGTGGTGGAGTGGGTGTGTATAAATTTAGGATTTGTCCCGAAAATATCAAAAGCGGAACACGGACTTTACACCTACAATAGGGGAAATTCCTATTAACCTTGTCCCAAAGGGCTAATATCGGTCCCTGGCTTACCGGGACCTGCTGAGAGAGGTAGGGTGGGGAGTGGGTGCATGTAAATTTAGGATTTGTCCCGAAAATATAAAAAGCGGAACACGGACTTTACCCCTACAATAAGGGAAAACTCCTATCAGCCCTATCCCAAAGGGCTAATATCGGTCTCCTGGCTTATCGGGCCTGCTGAGAGAGGTAGGGTGGGGGAGTGGGTGTATGTAAATTTAGGATTTGTCCCGAAAATATAAAAAGCGGAACACGGACTTTACCCCTACAATAGGGGAAAACTCCTATCAACCTTGTCCAAAAGGGCTAATATCGGTTCCTGGCTTATCGGGGCTTGCTGAGAGAGGTAGGGTGGGAGAGTGGGTGTATGTAAATTTTGGATTTGTCCCGAAAATATCAAAAGCGGAACACGGACTTTACCCCTACAATAGAGGAAAACTCCTATCAACCTTGTCCCAAAGGGCTAATGTCGGTCCCTGGCTTATCGGAGCCTGCTGAGAGAGGTAGGATGGGGGAGTAGGTGCAGGTAAATTGAGGATTTGTCCCGAAAATATAAAAAGCGGAACACGGACTTTATCCCAAAAATAGGGGAAAACTCCAATCAACCACGTCTAGTGGGGCTTATCGGAGCCTGCCGACAGAGGTAGGATGGGGAGTTAGTGCATGTAAGTTGAGGATTTGTCACGAAAATATGAAAAGCGGAACACGGACTTTACCCCTACAATAGAGGAAAACTCCTATCAACCTTGTCCAAAAGGGCTAATATCGGTTCCTGGCTTATCGGGGCCTGCTGAGAGAGGTAGGGTGGGGATTAGGAGTAGTATAGAAAGCAACAGTTTTGGGGCCCCGAGCTCCGAGCTCCCGCCTGCCTCATCCCCGAGCTCCGAGCTCCGAGCTTCCGACTACTCCATCCCCGAGCTCCGAGCTTCCGTCGTTACGCCTTAACGCCCTAGCATAACGCCTTGACGCCCTGATATACACAGATGAAAGAAAAACAACAACATCAAGGATGAGAGATGAGAGAACATGATTTTTTATCATATGGTTTATTCTTCCCTCCAGTACATCGTACCCACGCTGGGCAGCCGCGATGGGTATGTTTACAATTCAAGAAAACTCTTGTCCAATCAGAGGCCGCCATGCACACAAACATACCTGGTGCACCCTATACCCGTATACGGGCTATAGGGTACACCAGGGTGCGGGTGCACCAGGTATGTGTGTGTGTGTGTGTGCGCCTGCGTACGATGACGTCACTTCCGAGCAGTGCAGGGTCAAAGGTAACTTCCGGTCACGTGGTCGAAGGTCACTTCCGGTCACGTGACCGAAAGTGCACTCAGAGTTCAAAGATTAATCGGCCTCCAAAACCCCTTTACCGGTCACGTGACCGAAAGTGCGCTCAGAGTTCAAAGGTTAATCGGCTTCCAAAACCCCTTTATCGCTCGTTAAGGCGCTGAGACGGGCGCTAAGGCGTAAAGATAGGGCGTTAAGGCGTTGAGATGGGCGTTAAAGCGTAACGACGGGCGTTGACGGGTGTTGAGACGGGCGTTAAGGCGTAACGACGGGCGTTGACAGGCGTCACTGCATTTCGATGTATTGGTGGCAATTCCACGAAAATCAGGGCTTCTGAGCTAGTTCACCAGGGCGTTGAAGCGTTAAGCTAAGCGTTGACGGGCGTTACTGTCTATAAAAGCAAGTGTATTGCCAAAACACGCACAGTCGACGTTCAACCGTCAATATGGCTTATACTTGCTCTGAGTGCCAACGCACGTTCACCGGACGTTACGATATGATGCGACACGAGAAAAATATACATGAGATTGAAGACTCCGAGGCACAAGAAGCCGATACAGAAATTGATGAGAGTCTATCTACTGATAAGGAGAGCTTGACCTCAGATAGTCAGCCTACATCCCAGGAAAGTGAGATTGTTGAGAGTCTATATACTGATACGGAGAGCTTGACCTCAGATAGTCAGTCTACATACCAGGAAAGTGAGGCAGAACCTTCCTTCTGGGATCGTATTGTGACAGCATCTATCAATACTCATGCTGCAGCGATCGAGGACGCCGGACAGGATAACTTACAACAAATGCGCCCCTGCATCAGGAAAACAGCCATGGCGATCTATGAACAGCATACCTTACTACCGCTTGAAATGAAAGGCGACCCCACGCACAGGTCCATCATGAAGACCAAGCGTCAATCGGAAGAGGATATGGGGCTACCGCCCACTGAGGCCCTGGAAAATGCGACCAGGATGCGCAAACAACTCTTTCAGGACATGCTGCCCGAACAATATCCAGGCCTGCCCGACGACGATTAGGTCACACCGAGCAAAGATGAAAGTTTCTGAAACGGCGACTTCTGATTGGGCAAGAGCAGCCGAGAATACATCTAACGCAGTAACGGGCAAGAACGAATATGACTGATACAGCGCCAAATGGCGGCCTCTGATTGGACAAGAGTCTTCTTGAATTGTAAACATACCCAACGCGGCTCCCCAGCATGGGTATGATGTACTGGAGGGGAGAATAAACCATATGAAAAAAACATGTTGTTGTTGTTGTTGTTCTCTCATCTCTCATCCTTGATGTTGTTGTTTTTCTTTCATCTATGTATATCATGGCGTCAAGGCGTTATGCTAGGGCGTTAAGGCGTAACGACGGGCGTTAAGGCGTAAGGACGGAAGCTCGGAGCTCGGGGATGGAGTAGTCGGGAGCTCGGAGCTCGGGGATGAGGCAGGCGGGAGCTCGGAGCTCGGGGCCCCAAAACTGTTGCTTTCTATACTACTCCTAATCCCCACCCTACCTCTCTCAGCAAGCCCAGATAAGCCAGGGACCGATATTAGCCCTTTTGGACAAGGCTGATAGGAGTTTTCCCCTATTGTAGGGGTAAATTCCATGTTCCGCTTTTGATATTTTCGGGACAAATCCTAAATTTACATAGGTGGCCCTCCACAGTTTCATAGTAATGGCCCCGGTCTTATTTCATAATACGATAGACTGCCCTTGTTCTGCTACATCATAACTCTTCTTGTCTTCTTAATAGCTTATATCTATAATACCATCCTATTCAGCATTATCAACGCTGCAAACGAGTACGTACAAATCGAGTGCTGGCTTCGTCTACACGCTGATCGGGATCATGGAGTAAATTTTGTCCTGCCTCAGTTATGCCCCTTGGGTGTGCCTAAAAATCGGGACTCATTTACGGGAAAAAAATCTGACAAAAAACGGGCAGGTTGACACCCACTTTTGTTTGCCTTTTTAAGTTGAGACCGGACTAGGGAACGTGAGTAAGAAGTTTAATTGAAATCGCTCTTACAGATTTTTCTGGAAATTGAGCCGAATTTGACAATTTTTCACCATTTTTAAGGGGTTTTCTAGGAAAAATGAAGCAAGCATGGAGGAGAATGTTCGAGTTTAATTTTTCTATAACATAGCAGTGTTATATCTCAAAATAATAGTTTCATCATGCTTTTTCAGAAAATATATACATATAAGTGATTTGGGTTGAAGGTTTTACGACAACTGGTGGTCGAAAAACGGACCCATAGTCTATTCCATGCCGAATGGAAGAATCCCTGGAGTGCACCCATACACCCACTCCCCCACCCTACCTCTCTCAGCAGGCCCCGATAAGCCAGGGACCGATATTAGCCCTTTTGGACAAGGTTGATAGGAGTTTTCCCCTATTGTAGGGGTAAAGTCCGTGTTCCGCTTTTTATATTTTCGGGACAAATCCTCAATTTACATGCACCCACTCCCCATCCTACCTCTGTCGGCAGGCTCCGATAAGCCCCACTAGACGTGGTTGATAGGAGTTTTCCTCTATTGTAGGGATAAAGTCCGTGTTCCGCTTTTTATATTTTCGGATAAATCCTCAATTTACATGCACCCACTCCCCGGCCTACCTTTCTCGCAGGCCCCGATAAACCCCACCGGACAAGGTTGATAGGAGTTTTCCCCTATTGTAGGGGTAAAGTCCGTGTTCCGCTTTTTATATTTTCGGGACAAATCCTAAATTTACATACACTCACTCCCCCACCCTACCTCTCTCAGCAGGCCCCGATAAGCCAGGGACCGATATTAGCCCTTTAGGGATAGGGCTGATAGGAGTTTCCCCTTATTGTATGGGTAAAGTCCGTGTTCCGCTTTTTATATTTTCGGTACAAATCTTAAATTTACATGCACCCACTCCCCACCCTACCTCTCTCAGCAGGTCCCGATAAGCCAGGGGACCGATATTAGCCCTTTGGGATAGGGATGATAGGGGTTTTCCCTTACTGTAGGGGTAAAGTCGGTGTTCCGCTTTTTATATTTTCGGGACAAATCCTAAATTTACATACACCCACCCTGCACCCAGGCCCCGATCAGCCCGGGGGACCGATATTAGCCCTTTTGGACAAGGTTGATAGGAGTTTTCTCCTATTGTAGGGGTAAAGTCCGTGTTCCGCTTTTATTATTTTCGGACCAAATCCTCATTTTACATGCACCCACCCGATTGACTTGATAGGCAGGCCCCGATAAGCCCGGGGACCGATATTCGCCCTTTGGGATAGGGTTGATTGGGGTTTTCCCCTATTTTAGGAGTAAAGTCCGTGTTCCGCATTTTATGTTTTCGGGGAAAATCCTGATTTTACATGCACCCTTCCATGATTTGATAGGCAGACCCCGATAAGCCCGGGAACCGATATTAGCCCTTTGGGATAGGGTAGATAGGGGTTTTCCCCTATTGTAGGGGTAAAGTCCGTGTTCCGCTTTTTATATTTTCGAGACAAATCCTCGTTTTACATACACCCACCCATGACTTGCAAAATCCTTCCGTAGGGACCCCAATTCCCCGACTCAAATGAATAGACGGCATACAGGTCAGTACATGCATTCCTGAGCACGTGACCGCCGCATGATGGAAAAACCCCAGATACAAAGCAGTACATGCATTCCATATGGTCCTGGAGGAGCGCTTCACTTTGACACCTCACTCGATCCAATCAGTCCACTACGGGCCCCTCCCGCCCCTGAAGATTGCCGAACATTCTCACGAAAACCCACGTATTTGGGACTACTTTCTGTCCGCGGAGGCAGACCGCATCACCGCCAAACCGCATCACTGCGGAGGAATCCCCTAACATGTCTAAACATGATCCAAGGTCAGATGATGGACGGGATGAGAGGATACAGGTACATGCTCAAGTGCACTCAATGACCTTTGACCTCCGCCACGTGACCGCCTCAATATGCAAATTTTTGAGGTCAGTGTTACTCGAAATGCTTGCTGTATACTACTCTGGTTGACTCTCCAGCTCCATACTTGTAACGGGTACCATTTTGAGCTCAAACAGTTACTTTTTGGTACGCCAGTGCTATCATTAAAATGATCAAGAAAACTGTCATTATTGTGTTTTCTTGCAGCCAGAGCATGATCTTACATGATAGCATGCAGTTTTACAAACTTACTGTGCGTGTACACCTCTGATATCGACCAATACATATACCTTTGTAAATGTTCATGGGGGTGCTTAACTTTTTCCATGTGTATTGTTTTGACTTGAGAGGCGCCCACATGTGGTTTCTCTCCGGGATTTCAAAGAGTTTGTCCGCCAGCTTTTCCTCGTTTGAACTAGCCCTTTGTCGAACTATACCGAGATCCCACGAACGTTGCGCATCACCCCCAAAATGCTGTCCGTTCATTGGCTGTGGCGGGATAATTCGTAAAAGGAAAGTGGTTTAGGTTATATCCGTCAACTGAAGAATTTCTTCCGCAAGTTTTTCAACTGAGACTTGCCCGATTCAATTTAGACACAATTTGAAGCTGAGCGGTAAACTAAAAGAGCGTCCTCTGCAATTGAGCAGTGATTTGAGTAGAACGACGATGCCTCTAAATTCGTAAACATTTTCATGATTACACTTGGACTACTAAAATCAACTGAAACGTCAGTGGATTTACTGGGTTCCTTCTCGTGCGAATTATCGGCATGACCAACACGGTCAACCTTAAATCTCCATGACCTTGTGATGTTTTTAGATGAGTATACACTCACTTCCGCTCATCTAAAAACGTCACACAGTGGTGCAATGGCTGCGCCCAGTGCACGCCGTGGCAAGCAACAAAATATTAAGTATTTCTTTTATTTCGCATTCTTTCAACATAAGTATTATATAAAAAGTTTTGGAATACAATTGCTGATAAATCTAGTCTAACTTAAAAATAAGGTAAGTACTCCTTTAAATACACGTGTTATAATGTTCAAAAGAAATATCAAATTTCTGAAAACATGAATATTGTTCTATATTCGTGCTACATTTGTCATTCACCATGTGGACTATGTTGTCGTTAAACAGTATCTGACATATAATAATTAAAAGTATAAATATTATTGATATTCATTTTATCTCCGAAAAATATTGTGGGATAAATTCGAAATGGGGAATTGTCCGAGTGTGGAACTTTCTCAGACCCATGCGTAGAATAAGAGGGTCAAACACCGCCACGAACAGATTCACAACTGTCCTCGGGCAACTACATTCTATATTTAACTGATCTATTTCGGTATGCGTGATGTCAGCAGAAGGTCCACGGCCCCATAGCTGTCCTCTGGCCACTACGTTCTATATTAGTCAATCTATTTAGCTACGCGTGTCATTTTGCCGAGGACCACAGCTCCACGGCTGTTTTCAGGATACTACGTTCTATATTTACTTGATCTATATGTATTTCGCTACGCGTTACGTCATACCAAGCATCATAGGGTGTCAAATGTACATACTAGTGTTACTCTGGTTAATTGTTCGATTTAATTTGTACTCTGCCCCTTATGGTGTTTGTGCAATAAACACTTTAACTTGAACTTAGCTTAGCCCCTCCCCTTTCCAGGCCACTACGTTCTATATTTAGCCAATGTATTTCGGTACGCTTGACGTCATGACGAGCACCACAACACCACAGCACCACCGTGGGCCAGAACCCTCACATTTATACTACTCTCAATTCAGAATCTTTTTCAAACTCGTTCCAGTATTCTGTGCCATATATTTCGTCATGTAAGGATCTTCAAACCGGGAACACTGTGTGCAATACGTCAGCTTGTCGGGTAGCTTTTCCAGGTTTAACAAGGTTCCCTACATGTAGTCACCTATTGTGTTTTCCTTACATGACGAATAGGCCTCATATATATGGAATACCCTATACCCCACAAATTGAGAACTACCAATGTCAACAATTTAAGACAGCTCTGTCTACATATTTAAAACGATAAATTTCACTTAATTATTTGCAAGTTTTATAGTAGTTTCCAGAGTTATTTAGTTGTTTTTTTTTGCCTAGTCATTCTTAAAGTATTTAGTTAATACTCGCGATGAAATGAGCATATAGTTCACCATGTATATAATTTCTATTTACGAATAACGATCACGGATTTAATATTACAATTTTGAAACTACAGGAAACAGATTAAAGGATAACATGTTTCGTAAATTTCAGGCCTTACGTGTGGAGATACATTTACATCTGTTTAATGGTTTTCAGTGCCATTGTCCAGTACTAAAAAATTTCATGGCAATCCCATTTGCGAGAGCTGTACGATGGAATATGAATCGTGACTGTACGCTCAGTGATAACAGAGTGAGGGGTGAAATCATTTGTCTTCTGTTTCAAATCCCAGACCATGTGAAGACACTATTATTATACCGGTATATGAAGAAAAACAATAACAAAAAAACAAACACATACAATATAAAGAAGATGATATACATTTTAGATACACTTAAGCTATCACAGTCTTCAAACTCCTTCCAGATAAACACTTCACGGTACTATTTTACTGTAATCCACACCTTGGTCAACCGATGTGGATATATATTGTAGCGAGCCGGTACACAACATTACGTTGTTTTGTTGTTGTTGTTACCGCATAATCAAAACCCCCGTTTTCGTTATCGGAACTTTGGCTTACAAAACCGAAGGAAAATCATACAGAAGAGGCATAAAGAATTACTTACGTTGTTACCCATATGTTTAGGTAATGCTATGCATTATAACACGGGAGAAATCTGTACGATTTGAAGCAGTTTATTGGCAGAATGACCGTTCTCCGCAACAGCCGAGATGTTGTTGTTGGTGAGCCTCGTTTTCGTCCGCTGCACATGGCAATAAGCGGAGATGAATATTCATGAGGCAATGGTATAAATAGCCGGCGCGAACTTCAAATCGGGGCACTCGTCGTTATCCTTCAAAGAGGAAGGACGTGTTTTTATTTCTCTCCTGAAGTAGAAGCACCTGGTGCCATGTCTCAGGCCAGTGTGGAGCAAAACCTGGTGAGTGAATCCAAGTAACTCAAGCAGAGACTGTATACGCGTCCCTCACTGAATGCACCCGGTGCAAACACTAGAGACACCCGGTGCTAACACTGAATGCACCCTGTACAAACTCCGAGCACAGTCGGTGCGAACACTGAATGCACTTGATGCAACCACTAGAGACATCCTGTACAAACACCGAGCACAGTCGGTGCGAACACTGAATGCACCCGGTGCAAACACTAGAGACACCCGGTGCTAACACTGAATGTACCCAGTACAAACACCGAGCACAGTCGGTGCGAACACTAGAGATACCGGGTGCTAACACTGAATGCACACTGTACAAACACTGATTAAAGCACCCAATGCTAATCCCCCCGTCTGAAGTAGAGGCACCTGGTGCTATATCACTGAAACTATATCACTGATGCTGAATAAAACCTGTTTGGTTAATACATCAAGCTGTGGTGGAACCATTCAATACATGAACTCTGAGTATATGTGGCACCTGATGCTATCATGTTACTAAAATTAGTTTATAGCACCCGACAGTTAAAGGCTATATGCCAGGTCGTGGCGCCTACATGTATATACTTCCAGTAATTCTATCTTTTAATCCATAGTTCCAGATGACGAGATGCGGGATACATAGTGCCAACAGATATTTCAATTTATCCTATTTCTCTAAAATTAATCGCGATTTGAGAAATGTATTCGCATTTCATCAATAAAATTATATTGTTATTTCTTTAAACTATTTCACCTCTTTGTTCTCTCTGTTCAGTAGTCACTGTGTTACTAGTAGCCTGTTTATATATTATTATTGTATTCCGGCTCGAACGACGTTACATTGGTGGCAGCGGTGGGATAATTAAAACACAGTGACTTTGAACTTAGGGACATTGGTAGATAGTTTAAAGATGGAGACGGATGATTCAAATGTTGTGACCTTCAAACCAGGCAGTCTGGGAGAAGGAGACAGCGGTACAGTCTCTGCTTCATATTTACAAGATGTAACTGTAACTCCAGATAGTGGATCTAAGGAAAGAAATATACTTGGTGATATAAGTCAGCAGATGTTTGAAATGCAAAATGTACTAAGAGAGCAGAATATCCACATGAAAACGTTATTTCAAACAATGCATGGTATGCAAAATTACATGGGCAATTTGAGAACTGACATCTTTGCAAACATGAATACGCTGGAGCAGAAAATGAGAATTCAAACTGAAAATTTCCGACAGAGTGACGGACAGAGACAAATGACTGATTTTTCATCTGTCTTTAGCCAAGTCTGTGGCAGGCAGGATACAAGTCATGGGAAATCTGATAGTGCAGTCCATGTGGATACAAGTCAGAACACGTTTCATGAAAATGAATCCCCAAAGCCTGAGCTTAGGTGGGGGCAGCCTGTGATTCCTTCAGAAAACCTGTACAGCTCTCCACTTGGATTAATTGATGGGCATAACATTTCGCCTGGATCTTTGTCAAATGGAGTGCCTGAAAATAAACAAAAGAATGATGTTACACAAAATTTTCCTTCAGAAAACAATTTTCTCTCAAGCACACCCCAAGTTCTCATAACCCAGACACCCAGTTCAGTAAATCATACATTTACTGCCCCTGTTTCAGAAGTGGTCAAAACAGAGTCCCCCCCCCCCCCTTACACCATTCACTACCTGGAGTGACTGGTGAATATGCTAAGAACGAAACGCCACGTCTGAGACCTCAGCCGTACGATGGTGGTGAAGAACTTGAAGATTTCCTTAATCAGTTTGAACTTTTGCCTGACACCAATAGATGGGATCGTCAGACCAAAGCTCTGTATTTGGCTGGAAGCCTCAAGGGGCCTGCACGAGCAATCCTGAGTAAATTGAGTTCTGAAGATAGGAGAGATTTGGATTGTTTGGTTAAAGCATTGAACAACCGCTTTGGTTCTGTAAATAGGTCTGGTATGTTCAGAGCACAATTGCAGAGTAAAATCAAGGGTAAGGATGAAACTATTCCTGAACTGGCTCAAGCTATTAAAAAGCTTACTCGACAAGCTTATCCTGAGGCTAGTAGGTGTCTTATTGACACCCTTGCCACAGATCATTTCATTGATACATTACCTGATGCAGATTTTCGACTTCGCCTACGTGAAGCCCAAACCCAAGACCATTATTGAAGCCGAAACTCTGGCGTTCAGGTTGGAAACTCATCGATTGGATGATCGGCACAGAGGTCGTTCAGTACGTAGCATGGAACAGGTCGGGCCTGAAATGAAATCAGAATCTGGTGAGAAAACTTTGAAGGATTATTCAAAAAAACTGGAGAGGTTAGCAAAGAAAGCAGAGTTTCTTGAAGGCCAACAAAGGAATAACCATAGGCAGAATTATTCGTCGAATAACGGGAAGAATTATAATCAGAGTAACCGACAGAACTACTCTCGGAATAACCGGCGAAATTATTCTCAAAATAACAGGCAGGATAGTAGGCCATGGTCCAACCAGAGAAATTCTGGGAATGAAAATAATGCCCCACGAGATCGAAGGTCACATAACCAGGGAAACTTGACCGAGCCATGTCCAGGGACCCAGACAAGGCTGACTCAGTAGGGCCCAACATGAACCTTAGCACCTTCTCACCTAGTGATGAGGGTCTGTTTGTTGTTGTGAATGTACATAATGTGCCTATTGCCATGTTAGTAGACACTGGTGCTTGTATTAGTATATTGCGTACAGATTTCTTTGAAAACATACCACCTTCAATGCGCCCAGTTGTGTCACCTGTTAATGGCAGGCTGGTTACAGCTACAGGTGAATTAGCCCCATTTGATGGAAAAGTTTCTGTCAGTGTTCATTTAGGGAAGTGTGATGTCGAACATGATTTTGTTCTTGCAAACATAGAGAATCAGGGAACCCTAGGTCTGGATTTCTTAAGGAAACATGATTGCGATGTTCAGCCAAGTGCAGGTCAGATTAAAGTGAAGGGTGAGACAGTACCCTGTTATCGACACGTAAATGAAATTAAGGCTACCTGCTGTGGAATAGCTGTTTGTGAAAACACTGTAGTGCCCCCTGGCACTGAGGTGATCTTGCCAGGAAGGCTACTTGATGTCATGTACGGTGCTGATCATTGTATGGTTGAGACTGCGGATAAGTTTCTGCAAAAGAGTGGGTTATTAGTCGCCAAAGCTTTGATAGACCCGTCGAAAGCAGTGATTCCACTGAGAATCATTAACCCTGGAGATAATTGTTTAACTATTTATCAGAATACCATAGTGGCCACATGTGAGCCTGTCGAAGAAATACTAGGTGATATATGTCATGATGCTGATGGCCATGACAATAACAAAGTTAACCTTTGTAAGGAAACGAAATCCCAGGTCCCAAATCATTTGATAGACTTATTTGAAAAAAGTTCAGAACACTTAGATGAAACTCAGAAAACTGAGTTGGCAGCTATGCTGAACAAGTTTCAAGGGACTTTTTCCAGAGATAGTAATGACATGGGCTATACCACACTTGTGGAGCATGAGATAAATACTGGCAATGCAAGACCAGTGAAACAGAACCCTAGGAGAATTCCATTGGCCAAGAAGGCAGAAGCCGAAAAAGAAATTCAGGCAATGTTGAAAAGAGGGTTAATACAGTCTTCCTTCAGCCCATGGGCTTCACCGATTGTTCTGGTGAAGAAGAAATCAGGTGATGTGAGGGTTTGTTTGGATTATAGAACCCTTAATGATTTGACAATAAAAGATTCCCATCCCTTGCCAAGAATTGATGATGCTTGTCAGGAGCTATGTGGTTCTGTAGCCTCGACTTGAAAAGCGGGTTTTGGCAGGTAGGGATGGCGGAAAAAGACAAGCCTAAGACGGCATTCTGTACTGGAAGTGGTGGCTTTTTCGAGTTCAATGTTATGCCGATGGGACTTTCCAATAGTCCGGCCACATTTGAGCGATTGATGGAGCGTGTTTTACATGGCCTCCCGTTTAACACCTGCATTTTGTACATACACGACATTTTAGTTTTTGGCAGAACGTTTGCAGAAGCATTGAAGAATGTTATGGAAGTACTCCAACGCTTGAAGGATGCAAATTTGAAATTGAGTCCTGAAAAATGTATCCTATTTCAGAGAGGGGCCAAATTTTTTGGGACATATTGTGAGTGGCCAGGGTGTGGCCACTGATCCGGACAAAATAAAAACTGTCCAGGAATGGCCGGTACCCAGAAACGTGAAAGAGATAAGAAGCTATCTTGGTTTATGCTCATATTACAGACGTTACATCAAGTCGTTTGCTAATATAGCCCGGCCCCTTCACCAGTTGACTGAAACTGGTCGCCCATATGTTTGGACGAAAGATGTGACCAAGCCTTTAAGCGTTTAAAGGTAGCGCTTACGTCAGCGCCAATATTAGCATACCCCACCACCAATGGAGAATTTGTTATTGACACCGATGCCAGTAATTTTGCAGTAGGGGCAGTTTTGTCACAGGTTCAGGCTGGAGAGGAAAAGGTGATTAGCTATTATAGCAAATCCCTCTCCAAGGCTGAACGACAATACTGTGTAACTAGACGAGAGTTACTTGCCGTAGTACTGGATGTCAAACAATTCCACCATTATTTATATGGCAGACCATTTGTAGTGAGGTCTGACCATGGTGCATTAAGGTGGCTGTTGAACTTCAAAAGCCCTGAGGGACAGATAGCACGGTGGTTGGAGACGCTCACCACATTTGACATGAAGATCGAATATCGGCAAGGACGTGTACATTCCAATGCCGATGCTCTTTCTCGACGACCGTGTTCCGAGTCTGAGTGTGGCTATTGTGAACGTGTCGAGGGAAACGCTCAAATGCGAAGTCAGCAGAATTATTGTCCAAATAATTGTGACTCTGGTGAAAATCTAGCTCCGTGCAGAGTTAGTAGGAAAAAGCCCGAGACAGGGGCAGCAACTCTGGACCAGACCGGCCCAGAGAAAACAAAGAGAATGATCTCCCTTGGAGAGATTGCTAAACTTCAGAGAGAAGATAGCACGATAAGTCCTATCCTCAAATGGAAAGAATCCAGTGAACGACCCGCATGGTCCGACATTTCCCTCCTATGTGCTACAGTAAAATTTTACTGGGCTAAGTGGGACTCCCTGTTCTAAAAAGATGGTGTACTATATAGGCGTTGGGAAAATGATAAGGGGGATTGCATTAGATGGCAGGTGGTACTCCCCAAATCATTGAGAGAAGTTGTAGTATTGGAACTACATGGTTCCCCAACTGCAGGTCAACTTGGTGTGAAGAAAACACTCAGTAAAGTCAGGGATAGATTTTTTTTGGCAAGGCCTGAGATCGGACGTCGAACATTATTGTAGAATATGTGACGTTTGTGCTTCACGAAAGAGACCGAAGAACAAACCAAAAGCACCCATGAAGCAATATCTTGTAGGAGTGGCTATGGAGCGTCTGGCAGTTGATGTCATGGGGCCTTTACCTCTCACTGGCGATGGAAATCGATACATGTTAGTCGTTGGTGACTATTTCACCAAGTGGATGGAGGCCATTCCAATGCCAAATCAGGAAGCAACGACCATAGCTGAAAAATTGGTAGAAAGAGTGGTGTCGGTTTTTGGGGTCCCGGGACAGATACACTCTGACCAAGGAACGAACTTTGAGTCTCGAGTGTTTCGAAAGATGTGTACTCTGCTAGGAACAACCAAAACTAGAACCACACCCTTGAGACCACAAGCTGATGGAATGGTCGAGCGCATGAACCAGACTATTGAGAATATGCTTGCATCCTTTGTTTCGCCCATTCCCATCAGCGGGACTGGGACAAGTATTTACCATTGGTCATGATGGCCTATAGGTCGTCTGTGCATGAGTCAACAGGTGTGACCCCCTGTAGTATGATGTTGGGTAGGGAAATTAGTCTTCCCATAGATATTCTGTTAGGCGATCCTGAAAAGGAAGCAGAAGAAGAAAAATTAGAAACAGAATACGCATATGACTTGTCAAATCACATGGACGTGATTCATGAGATGGCTAGGGACCATCTCAAGATATCTAGTGACAAAATGAAGAAACATTATGACCATAAGATAAATCACAATCTGTACAATGAAGGCGATGGAGTCTGGCTGTACAGACCGAGTCGAAAGAAAGGAATAAGCCCCAAATTGCAGACACCATGGCATGGTCCTTATACAGTCACAAAAACACTAAGTGATGTGACATACAGAGTACAAGAGACACCAAACTCGAGACCCAGGATAGTGCATCATGACAGAATTAAGACTTACCTGGGTGATAATAAACCTTCCTGGTTTAAATCGGTGACTCGGGAGAAAACGCCCCAAGGCGTAGAACCCTCGTGTGAACCCATAACTGTTTCAGTAGAACCAGCTATAGAAACATCCCCTGAAAGTACAAATGACACACACATTGATGAGCATGATAAAAATGCAGACCGTTTGGAGGATGACATTGAATCTCCTGGTAGCTATGGTAACGATGTTACCAATGACATAATACTCCAAGACAACAGGCGATCTCGGAGACAGAGAAAGAGACCAGAAAAATTTGGTGATTTCCACTATTACTGAACAAGACGATGAAGTTGAGGAACACTACCTAGGGTGTCTTATATGAAACTCTATGATAATTGAATATGATATATGATTTGAACTAATGATTGATTGAATAGTCGGTATGAAATGTCATTGAACAGAATTATGTTTACAATGATTACAGTGTCTGAATTACTATTGGATAAAAATTTATATTCTCAGATACTGAAACCATGGTTACTCTTATCTTATTCTTGTTCTTGTAAGGTGAGTATTTGGGGACCAAATATGTCTTAGGTGGGGGCAATGTAGCGAGCCGGTACACAACATTACGTTGTTTTGTTGTTGTTGTTACCGCATGATCAAAACCAATCAAAACCCCCGTTTTCGTTATCGGAACTTTGGCTTACAAAACCGAAGGAAAATCATACAGAAGAGACATAAAGAATTACTTACATTGTTACCGATATGTTTAGGTAATGCTATGCATTATAACACTGGAGAAATCTGTACGATTTGAAGCAGTTTATTGGCAGAATGACCGTTCTCCGCAACAGCCGAGATGTTGTTGTTGGTGAGCCTCGTTTTCGTCCGCTGCACATGGCAATAGGCGGAGATGAATATTCATGAGGCGATGGTATAAATAGCCGGCACGAACTTCAAATCGGGGCACTCGTCATTATCCTTCAAAGAGGAAGGACGTGTTTTTATTTCTCTCCTAAAGTAGAAGCACTTGGTGCCATGTCTCAGGCCAGTGTGGAGCAAAACCTGGTGAGTGAATCCAAGTAACTCAAGCAGAGACTGTATACGCGTCCCTCACTGATGGCACCCGGTACAAACACCGAGCACAGTCGGTGCGAACACTAAATGCACCCGGTGCAACCACTAGAGACATCCTGTACAAACACCGAGCACAGTCGGTGAGAGCACTGAATGCACCCGGTGCAAACACTAGAGACCCCCGGTGCTAACACTGAATGCACACTATACAAACACTGATTAAAGGAGTACTTACCTTATTTTTGAGCGTGACTATGTTTATCAGCAGTCGTATTCCGAATCTTATTGTATAAAACTTATGTTGATAGAATGCGAAATAAAGGAAATATTGACTATTTGTTCCTCGCAACTGCGTGCACTGGGCGCCGCCATTGTACCACTGCGTGACGTTTTTAGATGAGCGGAAGTGGGTTTATACTCATCTAAAAACGTCAGAACGTCATAGAGATTTAAGGTTGCTCGTGCTGGTCATGCCGATATTCGAAGGAGAAGGAACACAGTAAATTCAATGACGTTCTAGTTGATTTTAGTAGTTCAAGTGTAATCATAAAAATGTTTATGAACTTAGAAGTATAGTCGTTCAACTGAAATCACTGGACAATTGCAGAGGCCACTCTTTTACTTTACCGCTCAGTTTCAAATTTTGTCCATATTGAATCGGGCAAGTCTCAGTTGAAAAATTGGAGAAGAAATTTTTCAGTTGGCGAAGATAACCTAAACCAATTTCCTTTCAGGAATCCCCCGTGGCATTTGCCGCGCCAGTTTATTCCTGGAATTAAAACTCAAATGCCGTAGTTGGAACGTCCCTGGATCAAGCGTTAGCCGTGACGCTGTCCTGAATGCTGACACCATCAGTCACGTCATCCCACAGGCAATATGGCGGCACCCACGTCGACCTCAAAGCGGAAACATGACTTCACAAATTGTAATAAAAATAATAGGTTATCGTCCACAAGGAAAGTAAAATAGTTGGTTATATTTCTTTAAGAGTCTAATCTTTGTAATAGGAACCTAGAAAAAATAAGTTAATTACTTTAAAGCACCCAATGCTAATCCCCCGTCTGAAGTAGAGGCACCTGGTGCTATATCACTGCAACTATATCACTGATGCTGAATAAAACCTGTTTGGTTAATACATCAAGCTGTGGTGAAACCATTCAATACATGAACTCTGACTATATGTGGCATCTGATGCTATCATGTTACTAAAATTAGTTTATAGTACCCGACAGTTAAAGGCTATATGCCAAGTCGTGGCGCCTACATGTATATATTTCCAGTAATTCTATCTCTTAATCCATAGTTCCAGATGACGAGATGCGGGATACCTAGTGCCAACAAATATTTCAATTTATCCTATTTCTCTAAAATTACTCGCGATTTGAGAAATGTATTCGCATTTCATCAATAAAATTATATTGTTATTTCTTTAAACTATTTCACCTTTTTGTTCTCTCTGTTCAGTAGTCACTGTGTTACTAGTAGCCTGAGTAGTATTATAAGTGCTTTTCGAGTTGTATTTTCCAGGGAGGTAACTCTTGGGGCCCCTTTTTTCCAGGTTAAAGTATAGGGGACGCCACATCACCTTTCACCTCTGTGGCTTCTGTGGCGCCAGGTGGCGCCTACAGCTCAAGGTCGTGGAGGTCAAAAGTAGTTCCGGCAACCTTTAACCTTTGTATTCCTCCGCGGTCTGGTGGTGATACCGTCACTTCCGCGGACAGAAAGTAGTCCCATGTCAACCAAGTGACTTCCAATGTTAATGTATATGGGGAATGCCTAAAAAGAGTATGGGAATAGACGTTTTGTGACCAGGGTGGGTCCCTAGTGGACCGAATGGGTCGAGTGGGGTGTCAAAGTGAAGCGCTCCTCGAGGGCCATTCAGTCATGGGTGGGTGCATGTAAAATTAGGATTTAGGTATGACATCACTTCCGGTCTGGGTGAATGGAGCGTGACCTGGGAACATGATAGGATATGTACTGACCTGTCTGTGGGGTCAGTATGTCTTCGTGTGTCTTCGGTCACCTCCGTGTCTCTTCGGTCAGGTCCGTGTCTTTTCGGGTGCGTCCGTGTCTTTTCGATCACCCCTACAATAGGGGTCTGTATTATACAATATACAGGCCTGTATGGGGTATGGGGATGGTCATTTTTGAACATGATAGGACATGTACTGAGCTGTCTGTGGAGTTTTCCCGCCAGAATTTCGCTGTCGTCTGCTTGGGGTTGTCACGTGCCGAACACCTGGCTCGCCGAATTGCAACATTGTTGCACGTTCGCTACAATGTTGCATTTCCCGCCAGAATTTCGATGTCGTCCGCTTGGGCTTGTCACGTGCCGAACACCTGGCTCTCCCGAATTGCAACATTGTTGCACGTTCGCTACAATGTTGCGACTGTCTGTGGCGTTTTCCCCTACAATGTCGATGTCACGGAGGTGCCCGAAGGTGGTCCGATGGAGTCGCATGAGGTATCAATGTGAAGCATTCGTGAAGGCGCATCCGATGGGCTGGGTGTGTGTTTGAAATATCGTCATTCTGCGCATGCGCGGTAGACCAAGGGTATGGAAATAGCCGTTTTGGGGTCTAGGTGGGCCCCTAATGGACCGATGGGGTCGAGTGAGGTATCAATGTGAAGCCTATGTGAGGGGGCATCCCACTGGGTGGATGTGGGGTCGGAATATCGTCATTCTGCGCATGCGCAATAGACAAAGAGTATGGAAATAGACGTTTTGGGATGTAGGGGGTCCCTAATGGGCCGATGGAGTTGAGTGAGGTATCAATGTGAAGCCTATGTGAGGGGGCATCCGATTGGACTAGTGTCTCGGCCGTTGTCAACATTCTGCGCATGCGCAGACAGGGAATTCTGGTGCTAGGGTTTAGGTGAGCCCCTAATGATCCTATGGTGTCGTATGAAGTGTCAGTGTGAAGCTGTCATGAGGGAGCATCCGCCTGGGCTAGTGTGTCGTTCGCTGTCAATAGTCTGCGCATGCGCAGTCTGACCGTAGTATAGAAATAGACGTGTTGGGGTTTAGGTGGGCCACTATTGGGCCGATGGGATCGAGTGAGGTATCAAGGTAAAGCATCCGTGAGGGAGTATCCGACGGGTTGGGTGTGACGTGGAACTGACGTCATTCTGCGCATGCGCAGTAGAGAAAGTGTATGGAAATAGACATTTTGACGCCGACATGGGTCACTATGGGTCCGATGGAGTCGTCTGAGGTCTTATGTTGAAGCTCTTGTGAAGCAGCATCCGATTGGACTCAGGGTTCGTTCGTGTTCAAGAGTCTGCGCATGCGCAGTCTAGCCGTAGTATAGAAAGCAGGCATGTTGGGGGATGCGTGGGGTGTGTTTTAACCCACCACTATGGGTCCTTGCCGGCCCGGCCCGCTTCGCCCCGGACGCAGCGCGCGCGCGCGCGGGTTATCCGGAAGTGCGCGGCATCACCGGAAGTGCGCGGTGAATTTCGGATTATCCTAGGCCAATGATTGGCTACTTTCTCAACGGTGTTCAAAGCCAGTTTCACCAAAATAACATTACACTACCGAACAATGACGGACTTTCACGAAGGGGGCCGATTCACAGGGCGTAGTAGAAAAAAAGCGCATTTCTAACCTTATTGACCTTATGGCGCAAACGAGTATAACAACTGCCCATGACTCACACGGTGTATAAAACCCTACCCAACAGGTACACTATAAAGCCACCTCTTTAACCGTTCGCTTTTCATTCCCCACCATGGCAGCGAGCGGAACAGAGCTTGCGTTATTCCAACTGACGTCCGACGTCTACCTCATCGTCAATGACGATCACCTGGAGCTGGTCCAAGACGCACCGCAGAAGTTGAAGATTTTGTTATCGCTATCAGGCTGGACTCTATTGACACGATTGTTACAGGGAAAAGAGCCCGAAAGGGATTTCATGCACGTGGAAGTCGGTGTGCACATACGCACTGCTGGACAGGATTCCCTTTTTCCCTGGTTGGAACAGTGTGGAGGTACCCATATCACACTCTGTCCACCCTTATGGATGGCACTGAAAGATGTACTCCCCGAGGTGGATGACTTACTACACCCCGAGGTGAAAGAAGGGACTGTGGCTACCCGGAGGCTTACACCTGGCTGCACCCTATTGTTGTACCCCAAACGAGTGGGCCGCATCGATAGCGGACTTAGGTGTTGGTGTACGCCTGAACCCACAGCGCACGTCTCTTTGTCACCGGAAGGATGGACTACCTTGAAACGGGTGTTGTTGGGTGACCTGGACGATGATAGCATTCACCTGTGTGACGACGTCTACATTTTCTGCGGTCCCTTTTTCGCTCGACTCCTCCGTCTGAACGACGGTGGTTTTACCCTGGACCCCGATCTATGGACGGCTTTGGAACAAGTAGTCCCCATTGTCGATGAGGTACTATATCTATAGGAGCCACACAGTCTAGAGCGTCAGTCGCATCATGAAGCGAACCCGTAGGGACACCCGAAAGGATAAGGGTTGGGCTAATAAAAAGATTGACCTGTAATCTTTGATTGTTGTTGTTGCTCTCTTTTTGAACTAACCAATCAGAATAGTACGTATCGCGGACTACACCCGTAGAGCTACGTATAGGCGCGCATGTTTGACATGGTCTATAAAACACGTCCCTCTGGATCCCACACACCCATTTCTACGGTTGCAGAGCCATGACGGACACCCATCCCTATGCGACTCGCATTTTACAGCATGCGACCGTGGCTAATTCACTCACGGATTATCGAGCAGTGGTTCGGTCCATGTTTGGAGATGGTGACGACAACGAGGGGCGACGCCAGATCCTGAAAGAGTTCACAGAAGCGGTCCTCGACAGAGTGCACACGATGGAGAGGCGTGCTATCACCCACCACTACTGGACTATCACAGCCATCCTTGATGCCCGGACTATGGACCACGAGCGCTCACGCCGGAACCAGCAACGGCTCGTTGGCCTAGTAATGGTGTTTGCCCTATTGACCCTGACGCTGTGGCAATGACAGCGACAGAAAAAGAAGGGCTCTTCAGAGCCTCCACAGATGCGCTTATGTGCAACCGATATATACGAGGGTCAGTCACAGTGTGCGTCATTCACCGATCGTCATTGGGTCAACCATGTCACCGAGAGACCTGACCATAAATACGAGAGACAGCCAGAGTGTGTGTCATTCACCGTTCGTCGTTGGGTCATCCATGTCACCAGTCCTACGAGCCATCCTTCCCCTTACATCCCAGGTGGGGTTAGACGTCTACGAAGATAAAGTCACCCTCGTGGAAGACCGTGGAGATGTTTGCTGGTCGCGCGCTGAGACCGTATCGAATACGGTTACGCTACACCGTGACGGCTGGACCAAATTTAAACGGATGTTGAGCGGAGAGCTCGACGGAAACCTCATCCACATAGACAATGCCATCTACGTACACCGTGCACCACTCTTCCCACTCCTGGGCCGTTACCAAGACCCTACGCGAGGCTTCACCCTAGACCCCGATCTGTGGACAGCCTTCAAGAAAGTGGTGCCTATTGTGGACCAGCTGTTTACACCGGACGAGCGGTCAGCTGTTCAATTGGGATGGGCTCGTGCCCTGAGTGAAGCGGCGGCAGAACCCAATGAACAAATTACCAAACCTAGCAATGAAGCGGAGGCAGACGACGATGCCATTGATTATCCGGCTAGACTGTCAGCCTAGTGACATGACCACCCGATCTCACGGGGTTGTCCCTATAAATACGAGAGACAGTCAAATCTTGCACCATTCACGTACTGATCATGACGGAGCCAGTACGGGCGTTTCTCAGCTTGACCCTCGAGGTTTTCCTGCACGTCTATGCGGATAAGGTCGATATCATGGAGGAGGTGGGAGACATTTGTGATGCAGACCCTACACAACCGTGCCCGGCTATCATTCGTCTATCCCGGGAGGGCTGGACCAAATTCAAACGGGTGTTGTCTGGTGAACTGGACGGCGATCTCATCCACTTGTGTCACGATATGTACATCCGACGCGGCCCCTTCTTTGCTCAATTGGCTCGGCTAGATGGGGGTACAGTGCATTTTACCCTTCACCCTGTTCTATGGTCTTCATTGGAAGATGCCGTGGCAGATGTGGATCAAGTGCTTACGGAGGAAGAGCGGTCATCAGACGAGTTGGACTGGTTATTTACCATGAACAATATACTGGTAGAAGCCGAAGAAGAAAATCAGAAAGAAACTCCGACCCAAGATATACTGTTATAAACAAACGATAGAGCCCGGGTCCATCATCATTTGTCACCGTGAAGAGCTGGAAGAAGGTGTTGGATAACTTATACTACAGTCCCGACAGTCCGGCGGCTTATAGTGCATTGTCGGCTCTCTATCGAGCGGCCAAACCCCAGGGGATACAACGTGCCCAAGTCCGAGATTGGTTAAAAAAACAAGACACCTATACCTTACATCGATCTGTCCGTCGCCATTTTCTACGGAACCGGGTCATCGTAGGAGGACTAGATGCCCAATGGCAAGCGGATTTGGTCGATATGAGCGCTTTTGCCAAACACAACGATGGAAATCCGTATATCTTGACGTGCATCGATATCCTGTCGAAGTATGCGTGGGTGGTACCCATCCGGACGAAAACGGGGGCGAATCTCATAGCGGCGTTCAACACCGGGCGCAAACCCTTGTAGTTGCAAACCGACGAAGGCACGGAATTCCTCAACGGACCGTTCCAACAGCCCCGAAGGTGTTTTACTTCCATACGTACAACGAGACCAAGGCTTCCGTTGTGGAAAGGTTCAACAGGACATATGTATAAAGCATAAGCATAAGCATATGCATAAGGCCCCATGTATAAATATTTCACCTATAAGAATACAAGGCGGTACATCGATGTTCTCCCGAAACTTGTGAGTGGTTACAATCGAGCCTATCACCGGAGTATAGAGAGAGCCCCCATTACCGTGACCCAACGCAATGAAGCCCAAGTCCGGCGTGTCTTGTACCCCAGGCAATCGCAGCGAACGACGAAGGAGGTGTACAAGGTCGGGGACCCTGTACGGATCAGTAAAGTCAAAGGTCAATTTGAGAAAAGTTACTTGCCCAACTGGAGCGATGAGCACTTCCTGATTAAACGGCGCCTACCCCGACAGCAGCGAGTCTATGAACTGGAAGATCTTCAAGGGGAACCGTTGCTAGGGACGTTTTACGAGACGGAATTACAGCCTGTCGTAAAAACACAGCAAGACTACTACACGGTGGAGCAGATTTTGAAAACGGAACGTCGGCGTGGCAAACTGTTTCATTTCGTGAAATGGCAAGGCTGGCCCAGTTCCTTCAATTCCTAGGTGGCGGCCAGCCAGGTGAAACGACTATAAAGCCAGACACCACTACCGTCATCTTTCATTTCACGTTCGACCACGGTGCTATGGACAAGCAGCTGCCTCTGAACACAGCGTCTCCCAAAACGCGCAAAGCGCAAGTGGGCTTTGTGGCCATAGTGCTAACCCTGCTGAGTGTGTTGTACGGAGGTGTGTTTTACGACGTAGCCTATGTCAGCACGCTACTTAACCAACTTAGAACTCCAGCCAACAGTGAAACCAGTCTACAGACCTTCTCTACACCAGTCAACCCCGTGATCGAAACGAGCCCAGTCATCACCACCACCACACCACGTGTACAAGCCACATCGAGCTCCACACCAAGTATACAGTCAACACCTACACCAAGTACACCCACAACGTCTGAAAACTCACCGGAGTTCATCCCTCACAGTGAACAGACAACGACGACCGACGTTGTACCCACCACCACCACTCCAGTTCACTCGTACCAAATTTACAAGAGCGGGTTACCACGACAGCGGATACACCTCGAACCATGGACCCTCGGTGGCAGCATCCCTTCACTTGCGTCATCGCAGGACCGACGGGCTCCGGCAAAACGCACTTTGTCAGGAAGCTCCTTCAACACGCCGACAGCATGATCACCCCACCCATTGCCCGAGTCGTGTGGTGTTATGGAGAATGGCAGGCAGCGTATGCAGCAATGCCCCACATCACGTTCGTGGAAGGCCTACACAACCTGGCCGATTTGGAACTGGACACCTTGGTGGTTCTGGATGATCTCATGGCGGAGACGGATGCGCGGGTCACCCAACTCTTTACCAAAGGCAGCCATCATCGACGGCTCAGCATCATCTACATTGTGCAGAATCTGTTCAGTAAAAACAAAGAACATCGGAACATCAGCTTAAATGCCCACTACCTGGTGGTCTTCAAAAACCCGAGAGATACCACTCAACTGCTGCACCTGGCGAGACAGATGTATCCCGGCCGCACACCGTTTGCGTTGGAAGCCTTTAAAGATGCGACAACCCCTCAGCACGGGTATATGCTCTTCGACCTCAAGCAAGCCACCCCCGATCACCTTCGACTACGGACCGGCATCTTTCCCGGAGAGACCCACCACGTTTACATGCAAAAATAATGTAAACACACCCACAGTGGCTCCCCCAGCTGGAGTGTGTGTGTGTGTTTGATGATGGGGATAATAAAAAGAATTAATACCACAGCATGGTTGACTTTGTCTCTGTTCTCTGAGGTAGATAAAAAGGGCAGAGTTGTGGGTTCTGGCATTAGTTTACATGATGTCTGCGCGAGTACGGAAGCACGCCCCGACGCTCCGTGTATTGAAGACGGCCCGACCCGAGTTGGTCCGAACCATTGTACGCGGTGCGGACCCTGACCGTGTACGCTGTCTGTGCGAGATCGGGTACAACCTGTTAAAAGGCAACATACCACTGACTCCGGCTCAGAAGACCGAGTTGACCAAGCATAAGACAGGTCTCCGAATCCTAGTCCAGAAGCGAGTCTCTCAAACACAAAAGAAAAAGGTGTCACAGAAAGGCGGCTTTCTCGGGGCCATCTTAGCACCGTTGGCCGCTTCCGTGTTGGGTCCAGTATTGGGTGGACTCTTCAGCCAACAATGAACCACACGAAAAAAATGGTCCTCGTCGAACCACGGTTCCTTCAAAACCTCCAATCGCCCTACCCTGTCCCACCTACGGTGAAGACCATAAACACCCTCGATGAAGAGATGCAACAGATCTTACAAAGACCGGGGTTAAGCGACAGTGAGAAAGTACAACGGTACAATGAGACGCTTCAACGGTACATGACGTTCATGGACAAATACAAAGCCCTCTCAACCCCACCACCACCACCACCACGCGACACACCGCCGACCTCAGCACTGCTCCAACAGCCGCCATTACCAGGGGTACCACCCACAGCCTCACAGTGGGTGGAAGACGAAGTGTTGAAGAGTGTACTTGCATCGTTCAAGAAACAAGCTGGCCTGGTATTACAACGGATGAAACAGAATTCTAACATGACTTGGAATGATAAAGGCGAACTAGTGGTACAGAATCAGGTGGTCCCCGGGACCCACATGACGGATTTAGTGAATGACCTGATGCGTCAACGCAGGTCGCACACGGATCCTCGAGGATGGGAGGTCTTCGCTCAAGGCTTGAAAGACATGCATGTACCACAGGAATTGGTGGGGAACCCCCAACGTTGGGCCTTTATGCAGCGTGACTCACTGAGTCGTGCACCACGACAGACTCCACAACCTTGGAAAGCCGAGTGGAAACCGGAGTCACCCCCCAAAACACCACCACGGCGGGCACCTACCTTTTCACCCCTTTTACCACGCCACCCCCTGAAACTACAGCCATCAAGATCTAAGTCACCGCGACGATCACGACGATTAGCACCCGAGGCCTGCGACCCCTATTAAAGCCGGGTGCGGAAGCAGGACAGCTCAGTCGACATGTTTTACCTCACCCTACCCAGTAACAGTTCGCTGGATGTGTTTCCTGACAACACCTTGGCCAAGTACGTGACCCAGTTACCGCAACCGTTGCATTTACCTGGACGATGGGAATGCGGACTGGTGGATATCCAATACCCTTACTCGTGGTACAACGTGCGAGCCAATGAAGTGTGGTACAAGGTGACCTACAAAGGAAAAGACACCCGACTCACCCTCCCCGAAGGCCAATACGATACCCCCAAGGAGTTCATGAGTGGCTGACAAGACTGTTGCATTATAAGGCTCTACGGGCGGTGACGAATGTTTCAAAACCCATCAAAACCTATCCCTTCAAGAATCACGTGGACTTCGATTACAACGCACACAACGGCAAGGCACAGATCATCCTCACCGCCAACGTGAGTGTCGTACTGAGTCCTATCCTACAACAAATGCTGGGTTTCGATCTACGGACGTTCGCTGGACCCACCGCCCACCAAGGCCAGATCCCGATGGATATGAAGTCGGGTATGTACGGACTCTACGTCTACTCGGACGTGGTGGACAACTACATCGTGGGCGATATCAACACACCTCTGTTACGGGTGGTGCCCATTAAAAAGGCGTATGGAGATCAAGTCACCCACAGTTTCATCCACATGCTCTACCTAGCCGTACGACAAACCGACATCAACACTATCACGGTGGATATAAGAGATGACACGGGACGACCGGTGGCATTCCAACGAGGGAAAGTGGTGCTGACACTTCATTTCCGACAAGCACGTTCTCCCCACTTTGCATAATGAAAGTACTTTACGAGGTTGATGCACGTAGCTATATGGACTATTATGCCCAACAGGCCGGGGGTGGCTTTCCGGTCTTTAGCGGTGCACGCATGCAACGAGGACATGGGCTGGGGAACATACTCGGGAGCATCGTGAAAACGTTCTTACCCTTGGTGACGCGTGGAGTAAAAGCAATCGGCAAACAAGCGGTACGCAGTGGACTGCAAGTCGCCGGTGATGTCTTGGGGGGTACGGCACCAAAAGAAGCACTGAAACGGCCGGCCAAAGAAGCAGGAGGCGTCTTAGTCGCCAAAGCACAACGCACCGTAGGGAATAAAAGACCTGCACCACCGAGACCACGCACCAGTCGACGACCGACCCAGCGACGACGCACATCGAAGACCCAGGATATCTTTTCTTAACCATGTCCTTAATCCACGCAGAGTCTTGCCCCTTCACCAACAGTGAATTTGATTTGTGGACCGTCCCGCCCACACAGACCAGTGCCGAACAAGGATTATGGGTGGAGCATCTCCCGCTCTCCAGCATCAACGAAACAGGGCCCATCGAGTTCACCATCAGTAATGCGGATACGGCCTATGTGGATTTAGCCCACACGTACTTGTATGTGAAAGCCAAGGTGGTCAATGGGGATGGCTCCAGAATCGTCGACAATGCCACGGTGGGGCCGATGAATCTCTGGCTGCACCCTATGTTTCAACAGGTGGATATATTTCTCAGCGACAAACTCATCAGTGACTCCACCAACACGTACCCCTATCGGGCCTACATCGAAACGCTGTTGTCGTATGGACGAGAGGCTAAAAATCTCAGCTGACAGCCGCTTTATTCTACCAGGACACAGTCCAGCACATGAGCACGGTGGACAATGCGGGATATAACAAACGGAATGCTTTCACCGCGATCGGTGCCTCGGTGGATCTCATGGGTCGACTGCACGCAGACATTTTCATGCAAGACCGGTACCTATTGAACAAGATCCCCATCAAAATCCGACTGATACGGGCGCCTCCGACCTTCGCCTTGATGGCCACTGATGTAGACGGGCATGCAGCCGACTATACGATTGTCATCCAGGACGCAGTCCTGTATGTCCGAAAAGTAAAACCGAATCCAGCAGTTCATTTGGGACACCTCAAAGCCTTGGAAACAAAACCAGCCCAGTACCCTATCCGACGTGTGCAAACCAAAGTGTTCTCTGTGTCTGCTGGAAATATGAGCGCCAATAAAGAAAACCTGTTCCTGGGGGAACTACCCAAGCGATTGATCCTGGCCTGTGTGGAAAATTCCAGTTTCCGCGGAGCCTACCCAGAGAACCCGTTTGACTTTAAACATTTCGGCATCAATTTTGTGGCCCTGCGTGTACGGACAACAGTTTCCAGCCACGGCTTTAACACCGAAATTTGGGCTCGGGAATTTCATTCGAGCCTATCAGAGCCTGCTTACAGCCACCGGTCAAATCGACCAGGACGAAGGGAATATGATCAGTCGAGAGGACTACACGGATACACGTTGTTCTGTTTCGATCTGACCCCCACCTTAGAGAACGACCATCAGCTGGCCCTCGCCAAGCAAGGCAATTTACGGTTGGAAATCCACTTTGCACGAGCCCTGCGGACCACCGTCAATGTGATCTGCTACGCCGAGTTTGACAACATCATTCAAGTGGACAAAGCGCGCAACGTCCTGTGTGACATTTCCACCTAACATGGATACAGACCAGATAACCACCGTGCTGGAGAATGACCCAGGGACACGTATGGTCTTTCAAGGGGTGTTCGCCCGAGATGTGTTCCCATTAGACCGTGTGTATCCTGCTGCATACGTTCTCAACACGGACCCGATGGATCGGCCCGGTGAACATTGGGTGGCCGTGTACTTGACAGAACAGCAGGGCGAATACTTTGACCCGTACGGCCTGCCACCCCTCCATCCCGATTTAACAGACTTCATGGATCAAGGCACAGAGATGTGGTGTTGGAACAGTCAAACGTTGCAAAGCCTGACCAGTAGCGTGTGCGGACAATATTGCTTGTTTTACCTGTACCATCGATGCCGGGGAAGGACCTTATCTACCATCGTACAGATGTTTGACGAATACCCCAAGGCCGAGGACCGCGATGTACTCGTATATGACTGGGCCGCCCATCATTACAATGTACAAGCCCCGTTCTGGGCTTAAGTTCTTTCAATGTACAAGCCCCCTGTTCTGGGCTTAAGTTCTTTCAATGTACAAGCCCCCTGTTCTGGGCTTAAGTTTTTTCACGTAAAGCCCCCTGTTCTGGGCTTCAGTTTTCACGTGGTTGTTCTCACGTTGTTGTTGTTCACTGAATAAAAAAAATGAGATCTCACCAAAAAAAAACCTGTCTTGTGTGTTTTCTTTATGAGCATAATGCATGAAGGCTATAACAGACATGTGGGGAATCGGTCAATAAATGGACTGAGAAAAATAGCCAATCAGTGGCCTAGGATGGGGCCAAATGTAACCCATCAATGTCCAGAAAACAATGCAAGAGCACTGCAGTAAAATAGAGAGCCAATGAAATCAGCCCACAGACCAAGTACATGTTTTGGTCCAGGTTACGAGCGGGCATTCCAACATTTGACAAGGAGTTACAAGTTACAAGAGCCACAGTTGGAGTGAAGTGAGAAACAAAATGAGATCTCACCAAAAAAAAACCCCTGTCTTGTGTGTTTTCTATATGAGCATAATGCATGAAGGCTAAAACAGACATGTGAGGATTCGGTGAAACTGGCTTTGAACACCGTTGAGAAAGTAGCCAATCAGTGGCCTAGGATAATCCGAAATTCACCGCGCACTTCCGGTGATGCCGCGCACTTCCGGATAACCCGCGCGCGCGCGCGCTGCGGCCGGGGCGGGGCGGGCCGGGCCGGCAGGGACCCATAGTGGTGGGTTAAAACACACCCCACGCATCCCCCAACATGCCTGCTTTCTATACTACGACCAGACTGCGCATGCGCAGACTCTTGAACACGGACGAACCCTGAGTCCAGTCGGATGCTGCTTCACAAGAGCTTCAACATAAGACCTCAGACGACTCCATCGGACCCATAGTGACCCATGTCGGCACCAAAATGTCTATTTCCATACACTTTCTCTATTGCCCATGCGCAGAATGACGTCAGTTCCACGTCACACCCAACCCGTCGGATACTCCCTCACGTATGCTTTACATTGATACCTCACTCGATCCCATCGGCCCAATAGTGGCCCACCTAAACCCCAACACGTCTATTTCTATACTACGGCCAAACTGCGCATGCGCAGGCTATTGACAACGAACGACACACTAGCCCAGGCGGATGCTCCCTCACGACAGCTTCACACTGATACCTCATACGACACCATAGGATCATTAGGGGCTCACCTAAACCCTAAAACGTCTATTTCCACACCCTTTTCCCAGAATTCCCTGTCTGCGCATGCGCAGAATGTTGACAACGGCCGAGACACTAGTCCAATCGGATGCCCCCTCACATAGGCTTCACATTGATACCTCACTCAACTCCATCGGTCCATTAGGGACCCCCCTACATCCCAAAACGTCTATTTCCATACTCTTTGTCTATTGCGCATGCTTAGAATGACGATATTCCAACCCCACATCCACCCAGTGGGATGCCCCCTCACATAGGCTTCACATTGATACCTCACTCGACCCCATCGGTCCATTAAGGGCCCACCTAGACCCCAAAACGGCTATTTCCATACCCTGGGTCTACCGCGCATGCGCAGAATGACGATATTTCAACCCCACATCCAGCCCGTCGGATGTGCCTTCACGAATGCTTCACATTGATTCCTCATACGACTCCATCGACCCACTAGTCGCCCACCTAGACCCCAAAACGTCTATTTCCATACCCTTGGTCTACCGCGCATGCGCAGAATGACCATATTCCAACCCCAGACGCACCCCATCGGATGCTCCGTCACGAATGCTTCACATTGACTCCATCGGACCATTAGGGGCTCCCCTAGATCCCAAAACGTCTATTCCATACCCTTGGTCTACCGCGCATGCGCAGAATGACCATATTCCAACCCCACACCCAGCCCATCTGATGCCCCCTCACATAGGCTTCACATTGATACCTCACTCGACTCCATCGGACCACTAGTGACCCACCTAGACCCCAAAACGTCTATTTCCATACCCTTGGTCTACCGCGCATGCGCAGAATGACGATATTTCAACTCCACACCCACCCCATCAGATGCCCCTTCACGAATGCTTCACATTGATACCTCATACGACCCAATCGCTACACTAGGGACCTCTCTCGCCCCCTTCGGGGATCTCCGTGTCTCTTCGGGCACCTCCGTGACATCGACATTGTAGGGAAAACCCCCACAGACAGTCGCAACATTGTAGCGAACGTGCAACAATGTTGCAATTCGGGAGAGCCAGGTGTTCGGCACGTGACAACCCCAAGCAGACGACAGCGAAATTCTGGCGGGAAATGCAACATTGTAGCGAACGTGCAACAATGTTGCAATTCGGGGAGCCAGGTGTTCTGGCGGGAAAACCCCACAGACAGCTCAGTACCATTCGCGACTGCTCGGCTTATTCCGTGAAGTCATAATACCTCGCGTATTAATGGTGGAAGGATTTTACAGCTCTCAGCTGTAAACCGTGATCCGCCGCACGTCAGACACATCACATGCTGTAGGATGTGTTTCCCCTCACATAGTCCTCGTTTGTATTTCTCTCTTATCGGGAGATAAAATATATATCCAAATGAAATGGACATTCCCTTGATTCTACCCAGGAAGAATCTCTTCTAATTTGAGGTATTTCTCTCGGTTTTTCTTCTTGAGCTAATCTCCATCAGTGTCCATGGTAACGGAAGTCATACAGCTGGCATGCGCCGTTCGGAGTTTCCGCGTGATATTATTCTTTCAATATGGATGCCAATATGGATTCCTACCAGTGCGGATCGAGGTTCTAATGTCCTACATTGTCCGAGATTGTGTCGAGTGAGCTCAGTACATGTCCTATCATGTTCAAAAATGACCATCCCCATACCCCATACAGGCCTGTATATTGTATAATACAGACCCCTATGGTAGGGGTAATCGAAAAGACACGGACATACCCGAAAAGACACGGACCTGACCGAAGAGACACGGAGGTGACCGAAGAGACACGGAGGTGACCGAAGACACACGGAGGTGAACGACATTGTGGAAAAACCCCACGGACAGGTCAGTACATATCCTATCATGTTCCCAGGTCACGCTCCATTCACCCAGACCGGAAGTGACGTCATACCTAAATCCAAATTTTACATGCACCCACCCATGACTGAATGGCCCTCGAGGAGCGCTTCACTTTGACACCTCACTCGACCCATTCGGTCCACTAGGGACCCACCCCGGTCACAAAACGTCTATTCCCATACTCTTTTTAGGCATTCCCCATATACATTAACATTGGAAGTCACTTGGTTGACATGGGACTACTTTCTGTCCGCGGAAGTGACGGCATCACCACCAGACCGCGGAGGAATACAAAGGTTAAAGGTTGCGGTAACTAGTTTTGACCTCCACGTGATCTTGAGCTGGTGGCGCCACCTGGCGCCACAGAGGTGAAAAGTGATGTGGCGTCCTTTAACCTGGAAAAAAAGAGCACCAAGAGTCACCTCCCTGGATAATACGACTCGAAAAGCACTTATAATACTACTAGCCTGTTTATATATTATTATTGTATTCCGGCTCGAAGAGCTAGAATACACTCGGCGGTTGAACTTAACCACGAACGACGTTAAAATATCATCAACTAAGCAATTATTCGGAAGTTTATATTTTCTTGGGACTGTATTTTTTACCGCAATGATTATACCTTTCGAATACGTGGCTTGGTTGTCGAGTTATAACAACACGGACAGACGGACATTACCGGTGTGGAAGCAACCGTGGTCCGCCAGATATGAGGGTCCGGGGACCATGGTATCTGGATCTGGGTCCCTCGGAAACAGTTGTCCCCCTATCAGTAGAAACCAGGGTCCTGGTATCGTTGGAGTCCGGGTCACTGAAATCTAGACAGGAATGTCCCTTCTCAAATATATAGGGCCCGGACCATGGCATCTGGCGGACTATGGGCGCTTCCACAGCTATGGAAGTCCTCAGAGTCCGGCATTCCACAGAGTCCGGTTGACCTATATATGAAACTAAAGGAACAGTAAAGACTAGAAATTCTGAACAGAGGTTCGGCCAGCAAATCAGTGGTGCAGTGGGTAACGGCATAGAGACGGTGGACAGTACAGCAGAGGTAAGATTGTGGGTTCGATCCTAGTAGGGATCAGTTGAAAATGTTTGATTTTCTGCATTTCTCGTGTACAGCTTTAGTACGTCTTGAAAAGTTATACCGTCGCATCTTTGTTAAATATATATATATTTTTTAGAAAAAAATAATTTTATGTATTTTTTCAGTTTGGGTGGCCCCGGGGGGGGAGGTGTCTTTCACTCCCCCTCAGTTTCCACCCAGGTGCAAACGTTTTCAACGGGGTGTGAAAAGGTTTTCACCGGGGTGAAAAAGTTTCCACCTGGCCGCAAACGTTATCACCCTGGTGGAAACCTGTTTTAACCCAGGTGAAATCCTGTTTTCACCCAGGTGAAAATCTTCTCACCCCGGTGAAAACGTTTCCGCCCAGGTGAAAACCTTTTCACCCAGGTGAATGGAAAGTTTTTATCAGTTTTTAAGGAAATTCCTTAACATGGTAAGGAATATTCCTTAGTTATGTTGAGGAATATTCCGCTGGTTTAACAGTCAGGGAATATTCCTTAAATTCTGAAAGAATTCTTTTTTTCTGTATACCTGAAGAGGTGTGTATAAAAGCTGAAATCCACATATACCTGTCCACAATTATACCTATGTCATCCTTAGCTCCTGTCGATAGTCTGCGATATTTGGCCAACAATATGCATGGACAAGTACGAAGCCGGGAAAATTCAGCAAGAGAAACGTTCCATACGTCGAGCTGCTCAAAGGAATTATCAGGTAGCAGTATGCCAACAAAATTTCGTTGTTTTGATCATTGAAAGTGAATATATTTATCATGAGTTTTATCTTTGATTGTTTGAGCGAGATAGTATTCTTTTTTGGTATAACCCATTTACATAGAAATGAGAGAAGTGAGTCCTTGTGACCCACAATTAATATATTTTGTAGACTTCATATATGGTTAATATGTATACATTACCGGTAGTTCAACCTAAGGCGCTCGCAAACTAATGGTGTATTCGTGACAAACACCGGGTATATTTGCCTATTCCATCCAAGTTATTTTTTTATTTTTTTTTTTATTACATTTTCTGCATTTATTGGGGGTGTTCTTGATTTTCGCCTATTTTCTACAAACAGATTTCAGTTTATCACATGTTTTCTTCACATTTTTGTCATTTCTAGTAACTTCGTCATAACAAAACAAACTTTGACAAACAAAACCAAACAAAACTCTTGGAAATGTTTATACCGTTTAAACCGCAGAGTAAATCTTTAAACCGTCGAGTTTGCTGATTGTCCGAGGATACGTGTTTGTTTTTATTTATATAATGTTCTCACCGCTTACATTCATATCAATATTCACCAGCTTCTTTAACTTATATTCGTATAGAAAATCTAATTGTTTACTACAGGGATAGAACAAGCCATCTGGGATTTTATTCCCGCCAACTGCCTTTTACAACTATAAATTGTACAATTAATTTATCTTGGTGAATATCCCTCTCCCAGGCCTGGTAGGGTTAAACAAGGAATTGTTTGCATAAAATAGTCCAAGATATATAGAAAACATGCAAATTTGACCCTGTCTTTGGAAGACCCACAGAATATGCCGTTAAAAGAATACAAGTAGTGGCCTAATTACCCCAACTGAATGGCAGCTTCCACACCTTTATAGAACAATTACGTATCGCGACTTACATTCGTGGAAACAAGAGAACGTGTTATTTCTCCTGTTGACTTGTTGTAACGTATGCTCGCCAAAATGTTGTATTCTTCATTGTAGTGAACAAGCTTCCACTGGACAAGCAAAGAGGCGCACAAGCGCGAGGAAAAGCCCTTAGGTGTGATGCAGTCTTACCTGGCTATTTCTTAGCATAAATTTCAAGATTTTCTGTTAAAATTATCTTGTTTTTTTAATTCATTTTCGTCCTCACCTCCTGGGTAGGAGGGAGAGACAGAGAGAGGCGTGGGGGGGGGGGTGTTAGGGCGTTATTGACCTACTTACAACCGGTGACGTCAACAGGTCACTTTTGGCTGACCTTTGTGAGGTCACTCCCGGTTCCGGTCACGTGATCGGAAGTGCACAATAGTGGAAATGCGCACAATAGCGGAAATCATGCGCAGGGTTAAAGGTTACTTTATGTCACATGACCGGAACCGGAAGTGACTTCACAAAGGTCAGACGGAAATGATCTGTTGGCGCCACCTGTCGGAAGTAGGTCAATAACGCCGTAACTCCCTTTCTATACTACTCTCTGGTAAACATGTTCACGTGTAAACTGGATGGAAAATAGGAAATAGTAATCGAGGCGGACACTGGCCTCCAGGTTAGGACTTTCGTCTCCTGGAAGCCAGTGTCCCAGGACATCCAAATCCAGACCTGAATGCCCGACGGACTATTAAATCCAGATCTTAGTGTCTTGGGACACTTACGTCTAGACGCGAGTGTCCCCCGGACACTGGATGCATCGGGCCACCGTTTCCGTCACACCGGTACAGATTTAAATGATAAGATACCCGGTACACAATGTACCGTATATTGAAGTCTTACATCAGTAAAGCTGTGTGCATGCATATTGTATGCCATTTGCCTAATAGAGAGGGACTCATGAAAGATTGGTTTTCGGACCAAATGTAATTTGCTTCCGCAAAAAAAAGAAGAGTTTTTAATAGTATTAAAATATTAATTTCAACAGAAAATGTTACTCATTATGGCCCTTAGATGCTTCCATACAAAGTTTCCATTCAAATTACAATAATAAAATCTGATGAAACAATGAATACGTTTCCCTCGGGTATAGGCCGAGGAAGAATTTTTTTTTTTTTACCCGATAAATAAAAAAAATAAAAATCCTATCCGTTCTAGCATTCCGTGGTAGACCTACCTGTATAACAAAACGGAAAACAAATCATTCTTATTTCACGACCAAAACACATAATTTGATTTTTTTCGTTCAATTACAACCAATACAAAACAAACAAAAATGTTGTTTGGGAGCACAACAAAAATGTTAGTGCGTTGGCCGGGAATCGAACCCGGATCGACTGCTTGGAAGGCAACCATGCTGACCATTACACCACCAACGCAGCTGTACTATAAATGGGCTACAAAATGTATATAAAGAGGCCAAATGCTGCGAAATGGCTATGCTCAAGCCACCTGGTGGATATTCAAGGAAGATAACTCTATGCGAAGCATTCCATCATGGCTTCCAGCGACTGTCGCCAAGGTAAACTTCATCATTTTAAAACCATTTTTCTTTACCCCTCACACTTCACAACGCATTTAGCTGTGACGTAGTAAATTTGTTAATCCGCTGTGAGACTCTTCAATTCCCAGAGATGTGTTTCCAAGAAAAGTAGTAAGTTGTGTTTCGATCATTCTTGAATTTCCACCCTGAAAAATAAAAATCGTCATGTCGATGTAGCCATCAAGTTGAAAAAAGACTTGCAGTTGTTTTCTTTGTTCACTAAATCAGACTGTATTACCACGTTTTCACGTGTTAGCTGCATTCAAGATTTTCTTGTGCCACTGCAACTTGCAAGTTGCATGCTTATCGTGTTGTGAATTTGAATGAATACAAGACACTTCCCCCCCAAACCATTTCCCCCCCGACATTTCCCCCCCAAAAAAGACATTTCCCCCCCAAAATTTTGAGTCACTTCCCCCCCAGTTTTGCCATTTCCCCCCCTAAAAAAATATGATATTCTATGGTACACATATGCATACTCGACATTAGTGTCGAGTAGTTTGGCAGTGTTCTCAGGGGGAATACAAAAGAAGAAGACACACAGAGTTGTTGAATCATAATATGCACCTTCAATTTATTGTATAACAAATATAATCATAAGGTATAGCACCATGACACTAGCACTGATCAAGGAGACATTCTTAATACATTAATACTGGTTCAAGTTGATCGATCAACATACAAAATTAATGAAAATTGAAACAACAAAAGGATCGATGAAACTTTTATTTAGTTTTGAATGAAGGAACTTACTCTTCCAAATAAGCGTCGGGGGATGAAAATGGTAATGACGTGTCAAAAGAGTCATGAACTCCTATGAAATTTATCATCTTATATAAGTATTGACCCATGAGAGGTGTTAAACTGCTTTGTTAAATGTGAGAAATTGAGGATTCTTCAATTTCCAAAAATAACCCATCAAGCCACAAAACCGTTAATGTTGGTGTTGGTGGGTGCTAATCTGCAAATGTCTGATCATTGATCAATTGTCTTACACAGACAAGCAAATAAATCATTATTAGTTCTCTCCACAGGAGAACTTCTTACAGAAGCACTTCAAAGAAATTGCCTCACAAAAGAACATCTTACTGAAGCACTTCAAAAGAAAATGCCTCACAAAAGAACATTATGGTTGTTGGGATTAATCAGTGGGATTAATCACTGAACATTAGTAGACTTTACCTTTGAAAACAAATTGCCTCACAAGATGTTTATTATTTGTTATACAATAAGTTAAAGGTTCATATTATTTGACAAGTAATGCTGGGTATACAGATGTGTACCATAGAATATCATATTTTTTTTAGGGGGGGAAATGGCAAAACAGGGGGGGAAGTGACTCAAAATTTTGGGGGGGGAAATGGTTTTTTGGGGGGGAAGTGACTGGGGGGGAAATGGTTTGGGGGGAAGTGTCCTGTACCCGTTTCGGCGGTAAGACGTCTCGCGGTTGGTCAGTCTGATATTCGCAGTGACCAAGCGACCTCTGTTCGGGCACGCGATCCACGGTAATTTTCACGAAACGCCCTTCAAGAGTTTTTCCATTCAAACGAAGCCACTCGCAAGACAGGACTGACGTTTAGAAATTCGTGATTCAATCATACAGTTTTCATTGAACATTTGAAGATGTCGACTGTTGGTATTTATTACTGTAAGTACAGTCTATGTAGATGAAGGGGCGGATGAATGACACATCATGACATGGAAAAAAATATGGGATGTTTCATGCAACTTGCATGATAAATGATCCCAATTCATCAACATATTGGAGGCTATCCATACCGAGAAAATCCAGTCAGACTATGAGGGGTGTTAAGGCGACCATGTGTCTGCTGAACATTTTAACTTTCGGTTGATCAGAGACAACGGTTCGTGTGCAACAGACGGCCATATCTCCACCAAAACGGGTGAATTTCGCTCAGTTTCACTGAAAAGTGTTTTGACGTAATTTCTCATTTAAACACATGAACTTTTCAAATAACCGTTATCTTTCTGGTGAGGGGGGAATAAATTTTCCATTGGTAATGCAAATGATAGAAAAAAATCATCCTTGTTAGACCTATTCCATGATTCTGTCAGTCAAGCCGTCCTCCTATTCATTTAACATCGGGAAGGGGTTCGCTGCACTACAACTTTTAAATCATATTTTGACGTAATTTGCCAAAATAATAAATTGTATTAATTTACACCGTCGAGAAGTTGATATATTACCGGTATAGAAAGTTTGTACGAGCTATGAGCTAAAGTACGCCTGTGTCTCAGTTTTTTGCACATGATGGACTGGAAACTAGTGCCATTATGGCAAATTGATGTGACCTTGGACAAGGAGGCTCATGATTAGGTCATTATGACCAATGTCATAACCATATTAGCTAATTATGACATCAGCCATGTGTTCGCTTGCTGCATCAATTTGCCCCGTATCCAAGATGGCCCTATTCTTTGGGACATTTTAGGGTAGGCCCATAGTACAGTGCTTTTCTCAGTTCCATACGAGTAGATCATTGGCACCAGCTCTCAGTCTAACCTTTGTAATAGGAACCTATATATAATAAAGTAAGTATTCCTTTAACATGTTAAAGGTTCTACCAAATACCCCTGCACACTTTGCATGAAAACCTACAGAGAAACTCAGAAGTTGTGTAAACAACAAGTCAATATTTTTTTCTACAAATTTTGACATCAAATTGGAGTTTTTAACGCAGTAAAACAGATGGGGTGGAAAAACTTGTTGAAGCCATAACCTCTGACCCGTGATGTCGAGAGTCTGATTACGATAATCTGAGTCTGATTACCCGTGATGTCGATTCTGTCTGACGTCCTATTGTGACGTGCGCTGCACAACAATTGGGTATGACGACGTCATCATGACGTCAACAAAGACACATCATAAGAACGCATGACACGATCATACGTAGAAACTTCTGCTCGTAGCCATGTGGTAACGGGTGATATCTGGGGCGTTTCCCAAATGGTCACATCCGATTGGAAGACACACCTCCAGAAAGCGATCGATTGAAATGATCCCTTGGTGGGCCTCGGAGTGCCCCCATCACAAAATAAAAAGCATATCATTTTCCTGTGAACTGTCGGCAATTTTTTTTTTACAAATATGTTAGGCCACTTGTAATATGATTTTTCTGAAGGAGAACAAAGCAGCATGCTCCATTAGAGTGAGAAATAAAATAGCTAATTCGCACAACTTCGGTTTGGTCTCCCACAGTCTTGCGCCTCGAGCATGTCGAGCGCTTGAGTGAAATTGACACGTCTCCTGTCTGAGATTTCCAGGTCAAAGTATTTGAATACGGACAATTTCATTGGCTCGTTTAAATGGAGCCGACATGGAACTTGATGCTTGGGGAAGCTGACATCGGGTGAAATACACGGAGAATGAAGACATTGAGCTAAGGGTAGTGTTAAGTGAAACGTGAAATGCTCTTAGCAAGCTAAGATGCAAAGACATTACCTTTTAGCTTTGTGACGTTGTTGGCATTACGATGGAATTGTCAACTAGAAAATTCGCTAAAATTACTCGCTACGAACGATAGTAATCAGACTCCGATGTCATATTCGAGCAGGACACGCCGTTTCCAAACAGGCAAGGTAATGGAGGGTTTCAAGTTCGTTTTTTGAAAACTTCGACCATTCCCAGAAACAGTAAAACTGTTATGAAAGTCAAATATAACCTCTTACAACAATTTAGCATCAAAAGGTATGGGTGTGGAGACCATTTGATACAACCTTTGAAGGTGAAATGCAAAAGAATTTTAAAATTTAATAAAACACCTGTTGTAGGTTAATAGTTTTAAATAATGAAGCGGTACAATGGAAGCGGTACAATGGCAGCGCCATAGATAGATTACACCATGGTGAGCAAGAAAGTAAAAAAAAAAAATTATTTGCCTTTCTTTCAGCATAAGTTTTTTTAACATCTGGAGTACATGTAGGAATGCTGATTATTAACATTGATAATACTCCTTTAAAATCATTCATCAACGTGATTTATATTTTATTTTCAGATGAGATGGAGCCTATGGAAATGATGGAGGTATTACCAGAGGAAGAACTGGCTGCTTCAAGGTAAAGCAAACAATGATTCCAAATTGAGTCCTATTCAAAGACAATCATCATGATATTAGTCGTATTGGTTTAAACAATATATTTATTTTTATTATCGCTGCTCCCGAAGCCGTTGGTATATTATACATATGAAATGGCGGAACATACATGTATATAACAAAATTGATAGTGCAGAGAATAATAATATAACAAAGGTAATAAATTAATGAGATATTAAAGAAAAATTTGACTGCCAAAAGTTGAAAATGTTAAACGATAATAGTTACCGTGTGTCTAGCAATAATATATCACGCGCATAATTAAAGCATGATTCTAATTAATAATGGATGGTAAATGGCAAACATTCCGACAAAATTGATTAGAAGCTTAGGATGTTAGATAACAAACTGTAGTGGACAATGAAAAAGAAAATGGTTTGAGTCTTCATAATAAAAAATAAAAAAAAATTCTTAGTGGTATTTACAGTACATACTCTAATATTTCAATCGTCATGATATTAGTGTTAATCATTGAACACAGTCAATCACTGGATTACATGTAAACATTCAATTGCCTCCAGATTTTGCCTCAGATTGGATCCTGTCACTCGAAAATTAATCACAGCTCTTCTGAAATGGAGGAGAAACCACAATAAAGTTTAGACTGGATGGGCCACTATTTCATACATGTACTATACATCAACAATACAATGACCAAGACATTTAATAAATATACAAGAAAAAAAAAAGATAATGGGAAAAAATAAATTGAATGAAAAACAAAAAGAAATAGAGACTGGACGTTTAGATGCATTTCATGGTGTGAAGCTTTGATTCGAAGGCATTGCTAGCCTAATTGATTCAAACGTTTTTTTCCGTTAGCATGTTTTTAGGCGCAAAAATTTCACTCTAACACCATAGTGTGATGTCCCGGTACTACCGTCCTTCCCATCGTTGATAGACTATTTTCCCAATGTAGGCATTCACGAGACATATCCTGTTGCCAAGACGAAAAGTATTTACGAGTATTTAAAAGTAGGCTGCGAGTGCTGGGACCAAAATTAAAAAAGTTCTTTGTTTGAGGTAACATAACCTTGCTAAGATTGGTACATGTACTATGTAGGTCGATTTTTATTTTTAGTTTTTAAATAGTTTTTTTTTCATTTAAACTTTTTTGTGGTCTCATACCCGGTGACAATATTGCTTTATGAGAGACAGATAGGCTAACCAGTGAAAATATTTTACAAACATGTATTCTCATGGTTTAAATATACAGTTTCAGTATAAGATAGTTTTAGGAAGGCCCTATATTCCTTAGATGAATAATAAAGAAAAAAAATAATTATATTGCAATTAAAAGTTTTGAGGGACCTTTTTGGTGGGTAGATAGGGTTCCCCAAACAAAAACAAAATATTTTAATGTTGGTCTGGCGAGGCAAACAGTCAAATATCGATCACTGCAGGCATGGCAGGTCTCTTGGAGGTTTTGAGATACCCATACACAAATTGACCCTATTGCAGTCTGTTGGAGGCTTTGAAACGCTGAGTCTCCCCATGCTACATGTAGTTTCAATATCAAATTCAGGTCTCGCGTGAGATCATAATCTTCAGCACCACAAAAAATTATCAAAGGGCCTCTTTTCCACTGTAAGTGTACTCCGCCCAGATAGTGGAAATTATCAACGTTGTTGTTGTCGCGGTAGCAGGGATTCATACAAGTCGCTTTTTACCACCGAATACCGGTGGTAACATTTTCTTGAAAACTCAATTCGTATGGCAGGAAACTCAATTGCTTTCGTTTTACTGGACAAATACTCAATTTTTCGTGGAAAACTCAATTCGCCAGACATGGTCAAAGTTAATTTGACAGCCCCAAATTACGAAATAAACTCAATCGAATGACGATCTTACCGTGAAAACGACACTAACAGGCGCCGGGAGCGTGCCACCACGTGTGGTGGTGTTGTTGTTAACGACTTCGAGTATGCTGATCACAGCGCCGCGTAGCGGCAGACACAATTACTTGCATACATTATTTCCGGAACCCTCAAACGTTTATTGTGTGGCAGCCTGCATTCGTACTGCCGAGGGTTTCCAGACTATCACTGAAGTTTGACAACAGGGACTGCCGCCCAAAAGTTTTTATCGGTCATCTGTCGCCGTAAAAGTTATTTTTTTCTTCAACTTCAGACAGACCCTGTGTAGCTGCTGTTGTCATCTTTAAATCGCGTAGGTCATCAATTTGTCCGCCAGAGTTGCAAGTTTCAGAAATGAAATACAGAGAAAATATAGTCTACGAAACGAAAGAAAAATCTGCCCTCGCGTTGTTGTTAGTTGAAAACTTTTGTGCCTTACTTCCCTATTTTGAAAGTGAACTCTTCCAATTCGATTCATCGGCTTGTGGGCTTACAACACCGGGTCAGTGGAAGTTTCCATTACCGCAATAGGGTTGATAGCCGACAGTCTTGCGCTTTGTAGAGCCACATGCCTGCAGTCAGTCGACCATATTTCCCGGCTAAATCTGGACCGTGATGCCGACGTTCGGTCCATTCAGTATCCATCAAACACGAAGTAAAAAGTGAAATGTCCAGCGATGTCAAAGATTGAAAATACATCAAGACTAAACGTCTAAATTTCACATGATTTGCTAAAGCCAAGACCTGCAATCATGATCGGGTTGTATTTTTGTAAAGTACATTGACTGGTCTTACAACTTCACTCGTGAGATGTCAGTGCGATTGACGCTGCGATGAGACCAGGCTGCATATTTTATCTTCGTCTGCTCCATACAGTTGACTCCTCGTTGATTATAAACAATAAATTTTCATAGTTGGAAGAGTAATGGAAAACCATACTTTAAATACGAGGTGACCTCCAGAACTGGATTTTGGAAAACTTAACAGGAGATAAATAGCACTCAAGAAATTTGCTTAAAAAATTTAACATTGAGTAAATGTGACCATCCAAAATATTCGGTAGTTTTCAGAAAATTTAGACTTTAGAACTTGGCAGATCTGTCTCATGTAAAAACTTTATTAAACTTTAATTCAGTAACAATCTGCAGAGGCTGTGTTTGGTGCAGTTAGCTGCAGACAAGAGGGCATGTTTCCTGGTTCGATCGTTTGCTGTTTTGAACAATTACTGCTTGATTTCTCCCTCCGATTTCATTCGTGATATAGATCCCCATGCCCATTGTTATTAAGACTGATCTTGTGGTACGGTACATGTAAATCTCTCAGTTTTTATACTTCATTCGATGAAAACTTTAGCTGAAGACGCGCTGAATAGAATGAGTTGAATTGGAATATTGGGTAGATGAAAATGTTTTGTCAAAAATAACCCCTGCTCATAGTATAATGTATTGACCATATTAAAACACACCAACAACATCCTGTGCATGGTGCTGGTTGAAATACTTGAGAACTGAATACCAATAGGTAAATCGGTGGTAAAAAAATTTGAAAACTCAATTGCAATCTTTGAATCGGTGGTAAAAAAATTTGAAAACTCAATTTCACCATTGTGAAAACTCAATTTTGAGTAATATTGAGTTTTCGGTGGTAAAATTTTTGACTTGTATGAATCCCTGGGTAGTAACATTATTCCCACTGTTGACCTCACATATACGCACTGACTGAATTGTAGGGCATTTACTGAAATATTCACTTCTACGGTTCCTTCCTACAATCAATTCAGTGTTGGGATCTAATACTTCGGCAAATAAAAAAACTAGATGTTGACCAAAATTTGCTGTGCATGCAGATGTAAGTATTTGATTCTCGCAGGGACAATAAATTAACATTTTTTTTAGTCTGCGTTAAGCGATCCAATCCAGTGAACCGATATCCTGTACTACAAATAATGTATTCATGTTCATCCATGGTTCAGCATGAGGAAATTTGTGCCATATTGGCCTTGGAATCAGGAAACAATTTTTCTGTCATGACTGCTTGCATGGGTCAAGGGATATGAAAAGAAACGCCCCATAACAGAGATTGTGATTGTTTATTACACCTCACAACTGACAGATTATGATAGAACGTGGTATAAATATTTGAAGTAGATTATCCACATTAAGTTACAATAGATTGGAGATTAGTGGGTGGTCATTAGTTTGAAAATGACAGGTGATTATAAGATTGGCACATGTATTTACAGTTTGTTGGGATAAGGTGAAATATATTTTCGGCTGATTACACCATCTCATATAATAGTTATACCGGTACTATTAATGTTGTGAAAAATTTGGCAAGGGATAAAGGCCTACCCTTGAGTTTGATTACTTCCCAGCTGAATGCCTCCCCATTGCCCTCTCAACATTAACCCTTACAATATCCATGATCAAGAGGATAAGCCCTGTAAGTGGGATTAAATTTTCCCATGGATTAGAGGGATCAAAATAAAGAATGCCTCCTTTCATCCCACACACACATACCACTGCACTTTACAAGTCATACTAGTACATATTACAGCCCTCCCCGGGTGCAATCACACACACCTGCTTTGTCATAGCAGAAGTCCTACTTCAAAAATATTCTTGTTCAGACAGAAAAAGGGAGCTCAGCCCAGAAAGTCGACATATCACTTCAAGCTCCAAACAAGTGGAAAGATACCATAAAGACTAACAATGCAGTTAACGCTGTTTCAAATACAGGAAAGGTTAGGTATACTTTAATTAATATCAGGTTTTCAATTTATGAACATGATCAGTATTGTACTTTTGTTTCAGTTTGTTTTATGTCACTTTTCATCAATACATGAATTAGAATGGATAACATACATGTAGTAATCAGTTGTTTATTGCATGATTTCATTCTACATGTTTTTTCCCCTCATAGTTCCAGTCTGGCAGACACACAGTTTGATGTTGTCATAGGTCATATAGAGGATATCATTATGGGTAAGTACATAATATGACATATAATATATTCGATGACACACTCCAAACCAGCTGTAAAATTTGTCCCTTGAAAATTAATAAAGACACGTACAGGGATGACAACATCAGGGCTCGAAAAATAAAGTGGCGGGGAAAATCCCATTGGGGTGATTCCTAAAAGGAAAGTGGTTTAGGTTATTTCCGCCAACTGTAGAATTTCTTCCTCAAGTTTTTCAACTGATTCATGGACAAAATTTGAATCTGAGCGGTAAAATAAAAGAGCGTCCTCTGCAATTTTCCAGCGGTTTGAGTTGAACGACGATGCTTCTATTAAGTTCGTAAACCTTCTAATGATTACTAAAATCACCTTGAACGTCAGTGGATTTACTGCCTACTGCTGAGTACTGGGTTCCTTCTCGTGTGAATTATCGGTATGACCAACATGATCTAGCCTAAATCTCCATGACATCGTGACGTCTTTAGATGAGTACACACTCACTTCCGCTTATCTAAAAATGTCACGCAGTGGTGCAGTGGCGGCGCCCAGTGTACGCTGTGGCGAGCAACAAAATATTCAGTATTTCTTTTATTTCGCATTCTTCCAGCAGAAGTTTTATATAATAAGGGTTGAAATACGTTTGCTGATAAATATAGTCACACTCAAAAATAATGTAAGTACCCCTTTGAGTGTAAGAACCTCAAAACACAGCATAAAATTGATATACAATTGTCGAATAATACTACAGACCATTATCATCCCCACATAGTCACATAGTACATGTACATACAAGTCTAAATATTAATCAAAACATTATCAATATTGTTCTATTTCATTTTCCTGTATTCCTAAGGTGACTTTGACTGTTGGGTTAATATCATGCTTACCACTTAACACATGCTTAAGATGCTTAAAGATAAAATTGATGCTGAGTTTGTGTTTCTACAGTACAGCTGTGCAGTCCAATTGACTATGCATTAAAATTGTAGATGTACACAATAAATGTAAATATGAAATTATTTCTTTGACTTCAATTCAATGTCTTCCTCATGTCCAAATTGACAAGTGGATAATAAGCATTCATCATGTCATTTGTTTGCACTTACAGATGATGATTTCCAGACGATGCAGACAGAATTCCTCGACAAACATTACCAGAATTTTGATGACACAGAAGAAAACAAATTTATATACACAGATATTCAGCAGGAATATGTAAGTGTGAACATGTACACATTAAAAAAAATCACCCTGACGTTTGGTGTTGGTTGGGGGAGGGGGTGCAAGATACCTTTTACTGCCTTCAACTCTGTGTTAAAGGAGAACTCTGAAAGTGTTTTCCTCTCTTTAACTTTCTTGATGTCTTCTTTGCTAAGTGGTGTGCTTTCGGGAATAATCAATTTTATGTAGAAAATAGAGTGGTTTGTATTTCACGCTAACCAACTAAAGGGCACTGCCATTATATACGTCATAGTTGAGGTAGGCTTGGATCAAGCAGAGGAACAATGACGTCTGAGTTGAGTAGAAGTAATTAATGTTAGCGATGAGGCGAAGAACATGTGACGCTATCAATGATGTGGCCTCTGTTACGTCGCATGGAACAAGAACAAGGTCACTGCCCATTTAACCTCGCTTTCATGTACAAATATGGTGGCGCCCTACAGCCAATCTTTGCAAATTAAACACGTCCCAAGTTATCACATCAAATGAATTGTGTTTTAAAACACATTATTTCACAGATCATTCATATATTGCAAATTCCTGAAGACAAATGACGTTTCCCCCTTAATATAGGTTTTGTAATCTGTTATTGTTGACAGCCTCCTCTCAACTTTCATTTGATAAGAAAATGTACATCAATCTACCAGTACACACTTCATGTAAGGATATATTGTCATGACCTTTGTGCCACTAAAGATATCTGGGTCTGGACACATTGTGGTCCTCAAACTTGGCTATTGTATACATTCTCATGATTGTTACATTAAAGATGTAATCAGCCTCAAATCTAGGCTGAAATCGATGTCTCTCAAACTCCGCGAAAGTGACATATTTTATGACAGGTACAAAATATAATGCATTTGACCACAAAAAACTAAACTTGTTTCTACCATTCACGATAAAATAGAACGAATTGGTCTGCCGTTTATTTTTCTAAAGCTGTGTCAACAAACACGTGTGGTGCATTCTACCAACGTATGCTATTCGACTTCATCGAACCTTTAGGCACGAGCCCTGACGTTATTCCATAGTCACATCTGTCATGTCTGTTCAGCATTCAGATTCATGAGCGTTGGTACGTCATTTTCCTCTCCGAATGTTGATTCTGTCTGCCACAAGATCTCATCAAAAATTGGTATCCTCTACAGACACAGACACCTTCTCAGGAAAGAAGCATTGGTCACTTATTACAATGCATACATTCTTCCACACATAGACTACTGCCTGACAATATGGGGGAATGCAACGACAACACAGTTGGATGGAGTTTTCAAGCTTCAAAAAAGAGCAGCCAGAATAATTCTGAAAGCTCACTACCTGACTCCAACAGAAACACTCTTCAAGGAACTTAATCAATGGGTTAGTGTACATGAGAGACTAACCTACCAAAAAGCTGTTTTCATGTTCAAAATCACCCATGATCTCTGTCCCCCTTACCTAAATTCTCTATTCAAGTATATCAATGAAATTACAACCCAAAATCTTAGATCAGCTGAGAACAATAAGCTCTATCTTCCCAGACCCAGAACAAACTACCTAAAACAAAGTCTCAGCTATTCAGGTGCACTGATATGGAACTCCCTTGACAGTAATATTAGGGAAGCCCCTTCTCTCAATACTTTCAAGTCCAGACTCGTGAAAACTATAAAACAAAGTACATGTGCATAAAAAAAACCTGTCTTTACTCATACCGTCTTTTCATCTTATTGTACAACTTTAATCTCTGCCTTCTCATCTCTCTATATCATGTATATAGAATGTTGTATTATTGGTTATGTATTAATATCTTTTCTCGAGGGCCTCCGGGAAGAACAGTTTTGTAACTGACAGTCACCCTCATTAAAGGTGAACTGAAAAGCTTTCCAACGTTCTGTTAAAATGTCATAAAACAAGAACTTCTATAGTTGTTACAATTAGGTGTGGTAATAGTTCTGTGGATTATTGTTTTATTTTGGGTATATGAGAAGTCAAAACTTATACCGAGAGCCAGAACTTTTAAAAACGTCATCGCTTGCCTCCCGTTGTTTTTGGAACGTCATGACGTTATAGTGGTCCTCGTTCATTCATCCGACGTAGCATGACGTCACATTTGAATAAAACTTGAATGAAGCGGGCCACTATAACGTCATAACGTTCTACAAACCAAGAGAGACAAGCGATGCAAGTTTTCAAGACAGATTTATAACAGGATAACTTAAATATTGTTAATAGTACAATTTTTCAAACTATATTTGCCCCAAAAACGTATAAAAGTTATGTCACATAAGATAAGATGTATATAAGCAACAATTTAGATAAAATTAAAAGCTTTGCAGTTCACCTTTAAATAAAGCTATATATATATCGATTTTGAGTCTGATTACATCTCTAAGAATGAATGAAGTTGTGAGTACATTCAAACTTGAATGCTGAAGTGAAGTGTGACCTCTTTGACAGTACTGTAGTGGTGATCATATAATTCTAATACGATTTGTATAGTACTTATTATGGTACATTGTCTAATAAATCAGTCACCCTATTGAATTCAATCACCCAATTGTGTTGACAAAATTCAATCAGTCATTTCAATAAATCTGATCACCCTCCAAAATCTTTAAATTTTCGAAGAAATATTGGATTATCTGCATGGTCTTTTATCATTTTGGGACGGCCATTATGTTATAACTTCCTGTTCTAGTAAATTTGATCACCCCATATTTTGAGGTGGAAAGTTTGAAGGGACCCTTGATTGAATGATTAGAGGATTTACTCTACTTGGTAATGTAGTAATCAAGTATAATGGACAAGTTTTAATGCCTCATCGGGATCTCTGATTTGTTGCTTTTTTTTTCAGACACAATTAATAGAAAAGAAACTTGAAGCAGAGCTACGCGAGCGTATTCCGGAGTTTAACATGACAGAATTCACAAGACAGTTGGTGTGAGTTATGATCGTTTTTATACGCCCGCCAAAAGGCGGACGTATTATGTGATGGCGGTTTCCGTCCGTCCCTCGTGTCCGGTCTATATCTGGGACAGTTTTCTATCTACAGTTCTAATTTTTGGTGAGTGGATACCCTACGTGGAGACGATGTGTCGCGTACCAAAATCAAGGTCGAGGTCAGAGGTCAAAGGTCACTGGCCTCAAAAACAGGAAAGCACTGAAGTGTTCGTGTCCGGTCTATATCTGTGAACGTTTTCTATCCACAGTTGCAATTTTTTGTGAGTGGATACACTAGGTGGAGACGATGTGTCACGTCCCAAAATTGAGGTCAGAGGTCAAAGGTCACTTGCCTAAAATCAGGAAATCATTGATCATTGACAGTTTTCTATCTACAGTTCTAATTTTTGGTGAGTGGATGGCCTAGGGGGGGGGGGGAATGATGTGTTGCATACCAAATGTAGGTCAGAGGTCAAAGGTCACTGTGACCCAAAAATCAGGAAATTATCAAAAATACTTTTATTTTTGTGTCAGTAGATACATTAGTGGGACACGATGTGTCACCTACCAAAATGTAGGTCAAGGTCAAAGTCAAGGCCACTGTGACCCCAAAATCGTGAAATTGTTAAAAATTATGATTTTTTGAGTCCATTGAGAAATTATAGGGAGCCGTTTTGTCATGTACCAAAATTTAGGTCCAGGTCAATAGACAAGGTCACTGTGACCCCAGAATCAAGGTCAAAGGTCAGTGTGACCTAAAAATCAGGAAATCATTAAAAATTACTAATTGTTTGTGAGTGGATTCAATAGGTGGAAATGAAGTGTCGCATACCAAAACTTAGGTCAAGGTCAAAGGTCACTGTGACCCCAAAATCAGGAAATTATTAAAAATAACATTTTTTGTGTCAGATACATTACGGGGACACGATGTGTCACATACCAAAATGTAACTGTCACTGTGACCCCAAAATCATGAAATTGTTAAAAATCATGATTATGTGTGTCCATTGATACAAGTACCAAAATTTAGGTCAAGGTCAATAGTGTATGTCACTGTGACCCTCAAAATCATGAAATTCATAAAAATCATGATTTTGTTGTGTTCATTGATACATTGGGGGAAGACGATGTGTCGTGTACCATAATTTAGGTCAAGGTCACTGTGACCCCAAAATCAAGAAATCATTAAAAGTCACATTTTCATATGCCTGTCGAAGATGAAGTCTTGTAATGCGATGTTGCGTTCTGTCCATTCATCCATTAACATTTGTTGTCCATGCGATATCTCTAGTTTCAAGGTATGTATTGGTACCAAACTTTGAGTATACCTTACTCGCATGGCAACGAGGAGCCATACATTTTGAGATCAATTTGGCAAAGGTCAAGGTCACAGTCCCCCAAAACTGAATCAAGTTTAGCTGACTGTGTTATATGTAGGTTGGAATATTCAGAGTTCTCTCCCATACATGTACATGGCATTTGTCCTGTGGAGTTGTCTCCCATGTTTGAAACAGGTACATTTAGTTAAACTGTTGTGAAATTAAAACCATACATTTACTAATTTTAATGGGGAGAGGAGTCCTTTATGAACTTCATACCTGTTTATTAACTCAAGAACAAATATTTACTTCATCACTTTCTTCTTCCTTCATCAGGACTGCACAAATTGAAAATTCTGCTTAACCCAAATATGGGTTACGCTAAAAATTTTTGGGTAACTCTTCTCTGATTTGCATAACCCATCACTATTGTATACAGGTTAATATCCGTAATTCAAGTGAACTGAAAATGGGTTACGCATAATGAAAATTGCGTAACCAAACCTATTGTTCGCGCAATTTGTGCAGCCCTGTTCATGAAAAATTCTCTCGCCTGAAAGGAATCCATTTGCAGGAAAACCACTATTTTGTTGTGTTTGACTAGTGTCGATTTCAGTATTGGATATGTGAGCTCTTGACTCTTGATTCAAGGTCAACTTGTTAGTTAAGCTCATTTTAGGTTATCATTCAGTCTAACATGTGATATATGTTACATTGTTGGAAGCACGAAATTGTAGACCTTTAGTAAACAACCTTGAAATTTGGACCAATGTAATTCCGGATATACGGGCGTATATTGAAGCCCCTTGGGCTCTTGTTTATCTTATCCTCACATCCATTCCAAAACTCCATTGCATCTTGGGAGATTTCAAACTGAAGCAATCTGATTGGTGTTGCTCAAAGGAGAGGGTACGATAAGGCGGTATTTTGGTCTATTCGTGCTGCGTTGAAATCGAAAAAATAAAATGTCCTAAAATGTTAGTTCTTTGATGTACGGCAGGAGAAAATATATATGTACGCAATTTGTGAAAGTTATAGCTCGATTGAGTTATGATTATAGTTAAGACATGAAATTGAAATCTGTAGCATGTGCTATCCTATGAAAACGGGGTCTAAATCAAGTCATTTGAACACACAATTGAACATGAAGGACCCCCTGGACCAAAAAGATTTTCCAGCAGTGGAGATATGCCACTGCATATCACCAGGTTAAATGATGTTTAGGCCCAAGGGGTTTTTCGTGTATAAATGCATGTTCAAATGACTTGATTTAGACCCTTTTTTTCACGAAAGAGCACATTGTATACTAATAATCAATACAAACATCGGTCCATCTACTTCGCTTGCTTTGATTTGATGTAACTGTCTGCTTGATTATGATGTCACATCAGATCAGCTTGCTGAAGACTGGACATTACAAGTATTGACGTCGGGCCAGGCGGTGTGGTGTGACGTCAGAAAGTAGTGTCAAAAAAGGGCAGTAATCAGCCGGGCTTGAGATTCCAACTTTGGAATATTTCGCTGAAGCTAACAGAAGACATAATACTTCAAGATAAACCGAACTATGTGATAGACTGATGGTTCCATCAACTAGCCCCATAAGAATATAATTAGACTTGCATCATGGGTCAGCAGGTCGCCATTTCCAAACAGGCATGGTAATGGACATCTCCACAAGTTCAGATAAATCCTCGCAGAGGGTTTACTTGGACATTATTGGTGATTCGAATGAGTTCTCGAGTCGATCCCTCTGTTACACAATCTCGTACATTTCATCCCCCATGCTTGGTTCATTAGCATGTCAGTATCCCAAGCCTACGGTTTTTGCTTTGACTTCTGATGTCGATTTCACTCTGACATCAAAGTAATTTGGCCGGCAAAGAAATTCAAATCTGTCGCATCTCATACCTGACAGCGGATTGGTGTAATCAGCTAGCTTAGTGCGTTCACTGATTGGTTTGATTTAGAGGAAACCTCTTTATCTATTTATATCCAGAACTAACCAAGCCAGTGTATCGATCCTACCAGATCGATCGATACACTGGCTCGCGAGGATGAGTAATGGAGAGTTTCAAGTTTTTCTTGTTTAAACTTTGACCATTCTCAAAACAGTAATCTGCTACCACATCAAAACCATTTTACTTGTTTCATGGACCTTTTCCTCAGTATCAAGCTAGGAAAAGGTGATAATATCCCAAACTGATCCAAAAACAAAAACGTACTGGTGTGACTATTTCTCAACATTGCCTAGTCAGTTCTTTTCATGTCTTGATTGTTTTCATTCTCCAGAATTTTCAAGGACTTGCAAATAAATTTAGTAGATTTCCAGGACTTTCAAGGCCTGCAAAATGGATTTTAGAAATTTAAGCGTGAGCCCTGAGAAAAGGACATCCTCAGACAATGTCAGAGGGCTACATGTAATTTAAATGTTTCTGAAAATATCCAATAGATTTGGTCGAGAAGAAAGGTATATACATTACTATGATCACCTTTTCCATGTTTTATATTGTGCTGAAGACTGAATAGTGACTAGATTATCATGGCATTGATCAATGTACTTGTATGCATTTGTTTCATCTGGGATTTTTTATCCTTCATATATTTCAGGTCTAGAAAGGAGGAATTACAAGGGGAGATCTTTGAAATTTTATTAACGTTCACAGATTTCTTTGCATTCAAAGAAATGTTCCTAGATTACAAAGCAGTAAGTGCGATGAAGATATATTCTGAAATATTAATATAGTGTAACTCATTCCATTCAGCTGCAGAAACCACATTTTGTTCTCAGGAGGAATATTGAAATGGAATACATTGCTCTCCTAAATGATAAACTTAATTTTAACCTACATGTATATATATACTAATGCCATTTAGAAAGTAGATGACATCTGTATCCAATTATTTTTGGGGTGAAACTTTCTTGGTAAAGCACAAATACTTGGTGCTGTATTGGCAGTCCTGTGCCCGATTCGAATGCGCACCTTAGAGTTTGGCACCACATCAACAGCAGTAAATGGAAGCGCTCTAAACCACTCTGCCACCTGGAAGCTTAGTGGCTCAGAGCGCTTGCATTTACTGATGGCAATTTGGTGCCAAACTCTTAGGGTGTGGGTTCAAGTCTCACACAGGACTGGCCCATCCATCAGAAGTATTTGTGCTTTTCCAAGAAAGTTTCATCCTAAAAAAAATTAATTTTCTGGACATTTTGTATATAGGATAATTTACATGATCAATGCTCAAAGGGAGGTAATTTTCAATAAGTACAATGGTCAAGGAGAGAATTTTGCATGCGTAGTGGCCAAGGGGAGATACCTCGTGTATAATAGTCAAGGGGAGATAATAATGGACTGAATATGGTCGTGGATGGGAGACCTTCACATCGCAATATTTCTGGGAATTTTTTAAAGCCTTGATAACGAGTTAACTGTACATTTTGGGGTAGTCACTCTTCCAACGACTGAAAAATACAATAGCACTTCCCCATATGAAATGTTCATTCATATTTATTATGTGGTACAATAAGAGTTACGTAGATGGGATCAAGTGGCTCTCTTGTTTCTGTTTCCAGGAGAAGGAAGGTCTCACCGTGGACTTCAGTGATGGAATTATGGTGACCTCGTTAGCTCAGGACTCTGGTTCTGTGGACTTGGCATTAGACGGTGCTCCTATTTCCATATCAGGACAGGCCTTTCTTCACTAATAATAACTGGACTGAGAATGCAGCATCTTGGGTATTACACTTCGGACATTTGTACAATTGTGTTCTGAGACTGCGTACAAGACAACTGCATCTCATTCAGAATCTAGCTATCATCGGTGAATCATGTTTAAATAGCTGGAAATCTCAAGTTTTCTTTCATGTGCCAAAGAATTGACAATGCATTACCATCATTGTACAGTGCATTGCATTTATTGGGTATTTATAAATGGACAAAGGCAACTGTGCTTGAAAAACACTCAATTTGTAAGGTAACTGGTAAAAATTGAAATCTCGAATTTATAGGCATAATCTTCATTGTTTACCCTGTGTATATCATACTCAGATATCTGTACAGATTTATATATCAGCGTAAATGTATTGCAAGGGTGGACTTGGGTATCAAGAGTTGCTAGCTTCAAGACGACAACCTTCAAAGTTCTCGGGTCCTTGTAGAATGATTGTATTGGGACTAAATGAATATCCAGCGCTCTTATTGCGTATTATATTATACTGTGATTACCTAGGATCACTGATGGATTAAAATGATCAACTCTTTTAACTCCGGTTTAGTAAATGAAGCAACCATCTCCATGCACTGCTGAAGACCTCAGTTGGCAAAATGACTTGGGCTACATAAAGGGAGCTTCTTGGAATTAGGGCACGAGTTCCTTGAAAGGAATGGAATATGCCGGTAATATCGTAATGGGATACACCGTGCCCAGTTTAGTGTTCTGATCTGGATGGAGAGGAGTTGCAATTGGAATGGCATAGCCATTCCCCTCATGTCATTGCATGGTATACATGGTATAGCATAAACCATCCTTTGTATGCCGAGTTCCAAAAACTATGCTATGGAGTTCCAACTCGGCGCATCATGCCTCTCTGTTGCGGTATGCCAATTCCTAGCATGCCCCAATTTCAAGAAGCTCCCTAATTATTGATGATGTTCCGATCAAAGAATAGATGAAATAAACATCATTAAAGGCTGGTGATTCACCCGAGTGGACATTCACATATCTGCTGACATTTGTTGTCTTATTATGAGGACTATGAACATGATCAATATACGTAAAAATATTATTGAAAAGCTTATTTCTCTGAGATTATGAATATACGAATATATTGTTTGCAAGATCGATAGGTATAAAGTTTATTTTTCAAGAACTTCCAAATTTTCCATTTAGTTAACTTTGCCGAGTAGAAAACCCCTTCAGCAAAATATCTGTGCCTAATTTTTCCAAGATTTGGCCCAGATCTGTTTTTTATGTGAAAGTTTGTTTTTTATTTGAACAAAATGCGATGGTTACACTTCGAACATTAATATGTCGGCAACCAGCACAACATTTAGAAAACTGAGGCGTTGCTCGTTTCTTCACCTATATCAGAATAACCACGCCAAATTTGGACCCCCCCCTCGATGAATAGTTTTCCAGGAATAGACTGTAAGATTGCGTAAGGGCTATTAACTGATAGTGATGACCCCCGTCAGTAGTTGTTATGCAACAAAGGTGAATTTCCTGTTTGGGTGCATCTCCACTCATTCAGGGGGAATTTTGCCCTTCATAATAAAATTTTGAAGAATATGTAATTGAACCTAAGCAAACATTTTATTCACCAAAATAATCTCATCTGGAGAAATAATAGTAGTAAGAAATGTAAAATCATTTTTTGTTGGGGGGTCAGTTTTGACCCCCAGGTGGCATGGGTCACAGCATAAAAGTGACAAAGTGTATGTATGTTTTTTTTTTTAATGGTACTTCTATAACCTTATATATACCGCATTAATGTAAATGCAAGCGACGTTAAATCATGTTAACTCGCTAATGTAATTAAACCTTGTTCTTCTATCTATGCAAGCCTGGACAGATCTACTCTCAAATCATATTCTGCTTCTCTTCTGTCACTACCATGACTACACATGTATGTAGCATGATTATCATTACAGAATACATAGTAACCCAGTTTGAAGCCGTTCATTGTGGAGATAATGGAAGTAGCTAGGCCATGAATAGTTTGTTTAAAGCTTCGCATATCAACGATGATGCTGTAGATATACACTGTACTTTGAAGTCAGCTGCAGAAGATCTTTAATACAGTGACAGAAACTAGCATAGTGGAATGATTTTTTCTTAATCCTGAACATTGGGACAAATGATTGTCTGGTACTTATTCTACATGTACATATTTAAGATTTCTGACCCAATATATATCATATTGCCATAACTAGTTTTCTTTGCGGATAGCATTCTCTAAATCTCCCCACTCAAACCGATTTGAAATACCTAATTGTCCAGAACTCAGAATAATGTGTATCTGTCATGTCTGTTGTCCTAAATTTACAATTATATTGAGTAAAAATTTATACATGTAATAAAAAAAACTTCAAATTGGGACAGCTCTGTGATCCAAAAATGTATTAATATTCTGCCAGCTGGTTATATGAAGGTGTCATCCTGTTGGTTCATTCTGTGTCGATATCCACAATTCTTCCGTCCTACCAAACAACCCTTCACATGCATATAGTCTACTTTAAAAAAAAAATGAGTAGTGTGAGAACTGTGAGATTTAATCTTCCTCAGAGGGACCCATTTTTGAATACTATTTATGGGAACTATTAATGATCTGATGAATAATGAATACAGTGAGGTCTCTAATATTTCTCTCATTCTGAAGACCAACTTAAACACAGGCCTTTAGTTTAAGTGACCCCGACATTTCCTATAACATGTATAATCCCTATATTTTTAGGCTGAAACCTATATTATTTCCCGTATTTTGACTTTTTTCTCCTGAAAACTTCCACCAATGCTCTGAAATGTGTCATTTTGGCTTTAGGCATGTTAGAAAATACATTAATTTCAGAAAAATTTGTTTGCCTCGCTGCGCTTGGCAAATACAGCAACATTTGAATCTCTTTGTTAACCAAGCGACAGATCTCAATCACCACCACCAGTCATGCCAGTATGATCACATTCAGTGGAAATACTTTGGTTAAACACCCGTTTACTATCAAATATGGAACCTCAAATTTTACAGTGACCCGTCTTACACTTCATTTCCTCTATTTTAATAAGAAAAAAATCCTATATTTCTCCTATATTTTGGCAAATTTCCTCCTATATTTTCTCTGCGAGCCATTTGAAGGCATGTAAACATGAAAAAAAATATATAATTTGTATAGCGTCATTTGTTCCAAATCTTGTAAAGGAACCTGATTGTGGTAGACATATACAGACTGCTTATAGTAATTAGCTTTTAGCTTATGGTCAGAATTGATAGGATTATTACAGACCTTGGTGTACTTGTTAAATCTGTCTGTTTGATAAATACAGGTAAAGGTTTGAATAAAGTGCATAAAAGACAAAGAACTTGTCTTCCTTTTGTATTTTCATTTCTCTCGCCACTTGCCGCACATCTTGAATCAGACATCCATTTTCTTAATGTATTAAAAAAGATGTGAACGTATAGCGCTATCCGGAAAGGGTATCTCCTTGTATCAATGCCACTCTTTATGGTTGAATGT
>JAVTVY010028457.1:0-11463 GCA_036873755.1 Hanleya hanleyi
AACTAATCAGTTAGGAATTATAATTCGCTTGCTATCTTTGAGCCCAGACAAGACTTGTTTTCCGAACAAGTAGTTTCTCCTGAGCGTTGTTCTAGATTTCTTCGGACTTCTTTCACGTTACTTTTACAGATGTGATTATCGCGCACTTAATCTTAGCTCTGTGCCTTTCCTGACATGTTATGTTGAGAAAATGGTACACAGAATATAAATAAACCCCGCCGAAATCGTCAACTCTTTAACAAAAACCTGTAATTTAATTCACCGCCGGGTGTTGATTACCGCCGGTTCCAATGAGTTGGAATACGGCGGTGAATTAAATTCTGTCGGATGATCACAGCCAGTGCCAGATTATTAAACTGAATTAGTGGCTGAAGTGGCCCGTCTGTCTTGTTGATAACATCTGTTATTCGATGTTCCCAATGTTAGGGGTGTTGTTTCTATGTCACGAAAAAGAAACAGGTGAACTAAGAATGCCTCTCTTCTTCCAACGTAAAACTTGAAAGGATGACTAACCTGCGAAACTCGGCCTCTTAGAACTCATCGCTGAATTTGTGTGAAAAGAAAACACTTATAATGCGCCTGCAGTGTTACGGGATTCTCTGCCAAGTTTGAAGGCTGTTCAACATATAAAGCATATAGAATTTCACACATAGAACTATCCGGACACTCAAATCTTATATGAGCGAGAATAACTAGCTGTTAAAACATTCAAGTACCGGTACCACAATTTGTGCTGTATTTATTGTTTACACCAAAAAACTATTCTGTTTCTAAGCTACACCACTTTATTTTATACAACAATAAAATATAAATTTTATCGTTGTACTTTCATATATGTATGTATGATACATGTATCTAACATTTTATGGTATGTTATTCATGGCTCACACGAAAAACAGATTTAGCTGATTGTGATTCCAGTGTAAAACACTCGAAATAGCTCTAGGATGAAAACAGACCAGAAAATTTCACTGAAGAAAGAGCTCAGCAGACCCAACAGTATAATGATCGAGGCGGAAACCAGATCAGATAGTGTAAGTGAACAAATGAGACACCAGGCCAGTGTCAACATTCAGAGAGAGACAAACCAGGACCAAAGAGTGCGGCCAAGAAAGACACCACGCCACACAGTGTCAGCGCTCAATGGAAACACCAACAAGATAGCTTCAGCAGTCGAGTGGAAAGTCAAAATCCAGTTCTGTCATCGCTCAATGAAGACAGCAGAATAAATGGTGCCAACGATCGCGGAAAAGCCCAAAACAAGAGACTGCAACCCTCACAGTAGCAAGGTATATGCCTTCAAGAGGTATTTACCTCTCTGGTGGAACAGGCAAGATAGTGCCAATGACCATTAACCCAATGTCCAATAACCCAGACGAGACAGGCTCGGGGGCCAAGGAAGATGCCAGACCAAATGGTGGCTATGACAAGGGAACAAGCTATGCCAGATAAAGTCAACGGCCAATGAAGGAAGTAAACCAAGGATACAACTGACGAAGATGAAAGATGAAACCATACCAAATAATAACAACCCGTATCATCAATTACCAAGGAAGAATCAAGGCCAGATAGTGTCAAATGGAACAAAATCAGATAATGTCCACATCCAAGAAGGAAACCGAACGTGAAAATTTTCACGGCCAATGAAGATCCCACACTAGCTAATGTCAACGGCAAAGGGGAAAAATCAGACGAGGTAGTTTGTCTAACCCAGGAAAAAATTAAACCAGACCAGATAGTGTCAAAGACCAGGGCGGAAACCAGATCACATTATAGCATCGATCAATGAAGACACCCGTTCAAATATTGCTAACCTTAGACTGGCAACGGTCAAGGATTCATCCGGGACCGAAAATCTTCCTAAATTGAAGTAAGCACACCTTGTTTCAGGCAAAATGATGTTATGTGGTTTCTGACGTTTAATGGCGTATAATTGAGCCCATGTAAGACAGGGGCTTTTCCTGTGAAAATGTAACTGATGGCACTATAGCCTTGCTCTGTTGTGGTCTTTGCCACAGTAACGTTAGAATTCATCCAGGATATCACATTCTGTATTCCTCATGAAGCCACATTGTCGTAAGAAAGGTGGTTGTCGGATGTCCAAGTTCAGAGAAATGCTCCGCCCATCCTCCACAGATATGTTTGGGGTCTCGCAAGGACTGTTCGATGACTAAGAGTTCTCTTATAACAGCGTTAGACTGTCGTGTTATCATTCGTTGTTACAGCTTTGTATTCCATAGTGAGCTTGTCCTATCACCTAGAACCACAGGGTTATGTAGCACTGTTTTGTCAGAGATTTTTTTGAAAATTTAAAATTAAATTTTTTTAAATTTAAAAATTTTAATTCTTTTAAATTTTTAAATTTTAATTTTTTTGAATTTTTAAATTTTAAATTTTTTTTCAACATCTTGGAAACACTAAATTATTATATAGCTTACTATAATACTCATACATGGTCATATTTTAAAGCGCGAGCCCGTGTCTGCCAAGCATGGAAAATCTATATAGTGTAATTTTCCATGCTTGGCAAACACGGGCTCGCGCTTTAAAATATGACCATGTATGAGTATTATAGTAAGCTATATAATAATTTAGTGTTTCCAAGATGTTCAAAAAAATTAAAATTTTAAAATTTTAAAAAATTAAAATTTTAAAATTAAAAAAAAAATTTTTTTAAATTTTCAAAAAAATCTCTGATAAAACAGTGCTACTTAGCCCTGTGTCTAGAACAGTATACAGAACAGTCATCGGGTATCTCTACCTTGGATTGTTGAGGAGTTTCTTCGTCTCTTTTAGCAGGTTAGAGAGAATGACCTGAAGGTCGTTTTTGCTTAATAACTTCTGACTTATTTATCATAACGTTCCAAATTTTCTGGCCAATTACCTTATATATTGTTACATGTTTCAACAGTGGCATCCCAATGAAAGTGTGCATAGTCTAATTCGTCAGTTCTTATGTAAATTAGACAGACGACAATTTGTTTTTTCAATGCCATCCGATGCGGATATATGTCCATGGTCGCCAATGGCGGATATCTGTTCATTCGATATATTCTTGAATTCATTGGACAAAAACGACCTTTTTTATCTCCATTTTAGAGAGGTGGTTCTCTCTAACCTGTTTAGTCTCAACCACCTCGCTGGGGGTCTAATAACACCCCAGCCACCAGTCCGATTTTTGGACCGGATTCGGGGCCTTCGCGCACATCGCCGGAAGTGACATCATATATAGTAAAATAGATGTTTACCGAACATTTCGATTATTTTTCAAGTCTGCATAATACCTCTGTTGACCTAGAGTTAAAAAGAATTATCTAGAGATAATTTTCCCTGTTTATCTGGAAAGAGCATATGAAAAGTAGTTCGCTCATGTGCAACACTGAAGGAGTTGTTCGGCCGGATTCAAACTGAACCGTGCGTTCGTTGGTTTTCCCCTATACGTCATAGCAACGTAGTAAAGGTCAACTGCCGCTATTGGAGGCAGGGATGGTAAATGAGCCTGCGAAATGGAGCATGCGCTGTGGGGAGGATGGTTTAGTCTCATAGTAGCTGGGTGATGTACATCCTTCGGGCATCCATTTCCATTGGTTGACAATTTATCATGCCTTCTTAAGGGAAAAAGAAGCAGATTATGCCAGAATGATAAATTGGAGTGAAATACATGGACATGGCATAAAGAAATAAATTTGTCAGCTTACCGTACATGTTGGACGGTCAGCTTGTTGAATTTCAGGAGGGAACAAAACTAAAAATCACGATTTAATTTACTCCCAAACATACACAACACCATGCGAGACAGTCATAGGTGTAAGGAATTCAGGAAGAGCCTGAATAACAGAAAACAAAATCATTACACAAATGAAAAGTCAAGATATGACACCTTGCTCGCGATTCTTGACGCAAGAAATTCTCCTTTTCTCACATGGATAATTTCACACAGTTTCTGCGAATTTCTGCAAACGACATTGCCCAGTTCCAACTTGAGCGCCGAACTTGCAGAGTCATTGCCTTTAATATGCGATTAGATCACAGGTGTGGCTATCGGCACAGGTTAAAGACAAAGCAACCCACAAAAACGGTTGTACACTGCATTGAAGTACCGAGGGAGAGTGGAGAGGGTATCCACAAAGTCAGCATGGCTGAGTCATACCTGTTTTAGTGAACTATGTAACATTGTTTTAGACTGTCTGTTCATGGAAGAGGGGTTTGTACTTCCTCGTATAGCTATGTCGTGTCAATTGCTTACCATACCAGAGTATAATGTAATGTAAACCGTTAGGAAATATAATTCGCTTGCTATCTTGGAGCCCAGACAAGACTTGTTTTCCTAACAAGTAGTTTCTCCTGAGTGCTGTTCTAGATTCGGACTTCTTTCACGTTACTTTTACAGATGTGATTATCGCGTACTTAATCTTAGCTCTGAGCCTTTCCTGACATGTTATGTTGAGAAAATGGTACACAGAATATAAATCAACCCGGCCGAAATCGTCAACTTTTTAACGGAAACCTGTAATTTAATTCACCGCCGGGTGTTGATTTCTCCCGGTGTCAATGAGTTGGAATACGACGGTGAATTAAATTCTGTCGGATGATCAGAGCCAGTGTCAGATTATTAAGCTGAACTTGTCGATGAAGTGGGCCGTCTATCTTGTTGATAACATTTGTTATTCCATGTTCCCAATCTCAGAGGTCACGTATTGTAACAAAAAGAGGAACAGGTGAAGTTCTAAGGATGCCTTCCTTCATCGAACACAAAACTTGAAAGGCTGACTAACCAGCGAAACGCGGCATATTAAAACCCATTGCCGCAACTGTGTGGAAAAAAACACTTGTAGTGCATCCAGAGTGTTATGGGATTCTGTGCCAAGTTTGAGAGATGTTCAAGATATAAAACATATAGAATTTAGAATTTCGCACAAAGAAATATCCGAACGTGCACTTAAATCTTTTTGGTTGAGGATAACTAGCTGTCAAAACATATAAGAACCACAATTTGGGTTGTATTTATTGTTAAGACCAAAAAATATTCTGTTTTTAAACTACACCACTTTATTTTAGGTCCCTGGTAGCAAAATACTTCCACAGGAGTGAACCCCACCCTCAATCAGAGAGACGCATTTGACCGTTCATGGATTCATTTGTTTGCCAAGGCATTTCAATACTCCACACTGCTCTCACTGCGTCACGGATACATGCATCATTCCAAGTCATGGTCCGTCTATCAAAGCCGAACCATGACGGATAGCTTGTACACCACAACGATTACCAGCCACTTCAATCGGAAATATTCCGAAGCGCATCTGTGATCGTATGACCTCTCCAAACATATTTGAACGAATCAAGCGCCAAAAATGTGTCGTATAGTTCCTCTCCTTCTGGTCGCTTTTAAGTCAGATGTTAATATCCGTGATTGCTTTGACTTAAGAGACGCCCCTATGTTGTTTCCTCTCGGACTTCAAAGAGTTTGGCCTCCAACTTTTTCTCCACATTAACTGGGCCTCCATCTAAATATACCGAGATCCCACGAAGGTGGCGTATTGCCCCAAAACGCCGATCGTTTATTGGCTGATATTTTAAAAAGACAGTTCCACTAATAACTGTACAGTCCTAATCTACCTGCAGGGCCTGGTATGGAAGTACGGAGTATACAGACCTGCATTATGGAGGAAGGGATACATGCAGCAACTTCTGTGAGTTCTATTGATATTCGAAAATGCATTGCCGATAAACAGACTGGCGATCATCTGCTTACTGAAAGGAGTGGACGATACGAGTTTGTGTTTAACTATTAGGGTAGGTGTGTGTCAGGATGTCTTGTCTTGCCGTGATATTCCCCTCACTTCTGGTGAGAACGGTTGTATCAACCTAGTATAATATCACAGTTTAGTTAGTTTATCACCATTGGTTCCCTCGTGTCATTTTCCTGAATCTCTCCTGTTTCCTGGCTGAGAGAGTTGATACAATGGTCTCTCGGAACTGGTAAAGTAAGAAACAGAGATCACTAGTGATATTGACTTGTGTCATGGTTCATGTGTTAAAAATCAGGAATTCAAAAGAAAACCAACGAGTATAAGAACACTGGAATATGCATGTCTTCCATCAATAAACTCTTACTCTTGGATCTTATGGAAAAATCTTTCCGAACTTTTGCTATTAAACGCCTATCAGCGGAGGGTGCTGCAGTTTTCTGGATTGAGATTTCTTCACAACAATTGTCGCGCGTCATGAAATAAGGACAGTTCCTGCTGAAAGCGAAATATAATCATGAAACCTGTTGGTGAGATAATAATTTGTTGGATGTCTTCACAATTTCATATAAGCTAAAGATGTTTATTGTTCAGAATATCGCTTTTGGTCATTTACTTTTGGGCACATTTTTACTTTTGGTGACATTTTGACTTGAATATGTTTCAAACACTGAACAATGATTGTTATCCGTTCTTCCATGCGCTTCCTTTGATATTTTAAACAGGGTGAGCGTGGGCAATATCACCATGAACAACACTTCATTGCCTTTCTTTAGGTTCTCGCTTTTCAGTTCGTTTCTGGATTTCGTACACCAATGATTGTCTCGTAAGGTTTTGTACGTGACTGGAAGGGTGTAACATTGTGATTTTTAATTCTGCTCCCAAAATCTGTTAAGTTGACGGTACGTTGACAAATTTATTTCTGCATGTCATGTCTATGTATTTCACTCCTTATTTCGCACAAATAATGCAGTATACATTTATACGGTAATATTTCAGGCGAAATTTTCAACCACGTGTTGTCAGCCATTCAGAATTAATCTCTTGATTTATGATTCTGGTATATTGTTCTTCTGCCCCCTTCCCCTTAAAATGATGAAAAGATCGCGAGTTAAAACATGCAATACATAATACGTCCCTCCCTCGGCCACACACACACACACACACCTCTGACATGACCCGCTACACGACCCGAGACTATAGATGTGTATCAGTTAAATAAATAAATAAAACACATGTCATTGCTCTTAATACGCAACCATGTGCGATCAGATAAGAAATTTGACTATCGGTGCAGGTTAAGGGCAAAGCAACCAATAAAAACGGTTGTACAATGCAGTGAAGTACCGTGTGAGGGATGGGAAGGGAATCCAGAAAGTCAACACTGCTGAGTCACATCAGCTTTAGTGGACTATGTAACATTGTTTTAGACTGTCTGTTCATGGAGCAGGGTTTGTACTCCCTCGAAAAGTTATGTGGCATCAATTGCTTAACATACCAGTGTGAAATGCAAAGGAATCCGTTAGGAATTATAATCCGCTAGCTATCTTTGAACCCATGCAAGACTTGTTTTCCTAACAAGTAGTCTCTTCTGAAAGTGGGTCTAGATTCCTTGGGACTTTTAACTATGTGATTATCGCACGCTCAATCTTAGCTTTGTGCCTTTCCTGACTTATTATGTTGAGAAAATGGTACACAGAATATAAATAAACCTCTAATTTAATTCACGGTCAGGTTTTGATTTCTCCTAATATCAATGAGTTGGAATACTACTATCGGATGAGCACAGCCAGTGCCAGATTATTAACTTGAACTAGTCGATGAAGTGGCCCATCCGTCTTGTTGATAACATCTATTATTCTCTGTTCCCAATCTTAGAGGTGTTGTTTCTATGTCACCTGTTGTAACAAAAAGAGGAACAGGTGAAGTTTTAAGGATGCATTCCTTCATCGAACACAAAACTTGAAAGGCTGACTAACCAGCGAAACTCGGCAGAATAGAAACCATTGCCGCATTTGTGTGAAAATAAAACAACACTTTTTGTACGTTCAGAGTGTTATGAGATTCTGTGCCAAGATTGAGGGATGTTCAAGATATAAAACATACAGAATTTCGCACAAAGAAGTATTCGGACACTTAAACCTTTTTTGATTGAGGATAACTAGCTGTCAAAACATATAAGTACCACAATTTGGGTTGTATTTATTGTTACGACCAAAAAATATTCCATTTTATTTTAGGTCTCTGGTAGCAAAATATTTCCACAGGAGTGAACCCCGCCCTCGATCAGAGAGATCCATTTACCCGTTCGGGAATTCATTTGTTTGCCAAGGCATATCAATACTCCACATTGCTCTCGCTGCGTCACAGATACATGCATCGTTTCAGGACATGGTCCGGCTATCAAAGCCGAACCATGACGGATAGCTTGTACACCACAACGAATACCAGCCACTTCAATCGGAAATATTCCGAAGCGCATTTGTGAACGTCTGACCTCTCCAAACATGCCCATATTAAGCGCCCACAATGTGTAGTATATTTCGTCTCCTTCTGGTCACATGTTAATATTGGCTGATATTTTCAAAAGACAGTTCCACTAATAACTGTACAGTCCCAATCTGCCTCGTGTCATTTTCAGGTTCTTTCCGGTTTTCTGGCTGGAAGAGTTGGTTCAACTCCGAAGCGATACCTGACTGACTGGACAGCCTTCGTTCTTTATCCGACTATATATTGGCACACTGTTTGTAGCCCTCACCCCCTCCGACTCTGCATTCATCACCTACAGAGATATACCAACACGTTCTTGTAGTATAGCCTTCCTAACTTTCTGGCTAGTAAGCGTTTGATCTGACCTACAATATTCAGCCGTCGTCCATAAAATAAAGTCAAGAATCAATTTCGAATGACAGCACCAATTCCAAATGTGTATGAAATAAAAATAATAAAAACACAAGATGGTTTCCTATAAGAGAGAAGCAGTGAACAATTTTCAATGATGTCAGTAAGACATGATGATTTTCTTTACATAAAACCCTACTCACTGACCATTATTCTTTATGCAAATGAATTTTCAAGTCGTTCGTTTTCCAGATTATGTTTCTCAGTCATAAAAAAGTGGAAGGAAACGATTCAAGGTTTTCTCTTGCTCCAAACAGAGTAGAAGAGAGGGGGATTTGGCTTAATGTCACACGCAAGGTTGTTTCACTCATATGGTGACAGTCAGTTTGGTTGGTGGAGGAAGCCGGTGTAGCCAGAGAGAACCACCGCCCGTTGGCAAGTAACTGACAAACTTCCACACATGGACCAGCTGGGCTCGAACCCGTGCCGGTTCAGGGGTGTGAGGCTAGCGGTCACCAGCGAAGCGCCCAGATAGAGTAGACATCATTGCTGAAGCATCTCTTATTTGCTTACAGTATGAATTGAGAATGGACACATTCATGGGATCGGATGCCTTAAAGTTTGTTGAAAAATTGCAGCGATGGGTAACGGACCACTTGGGTCTATGTACCAGAGAAAGTAATCATCAATAGCTGTATTTAGTCCAGCTATGTCTGGGTTATCCATGACCGACCGAGTAATACATATTCGACCTTATAGTTGGAGCGATATGCAAAAGGTGAGAAAAATTGACGTTTGGCGAAAAAAAGCAACCATATGACTCTGCGGAAAAGTAATCGACACCCAACATTCAGACCCGAGAATACGGTGGATTCTCGGACGTAGCCTTAGTATCTCAACCGCGCTTTTATTGCGGATGTTCATGTGGAGACTATGAAGTATCCACACGGCCCCTAGCACCGGCTTAAGCTGAATTAGATATGCTAGCTTGGGAGCTGTGATGACAGGTCAGTTCAAACAACTCATCTGATGTTAATGGATGAGCATCATGGACGTCTTATGGAGTAAACCCCTCAACATAGGGTAACCTGGTAAATGCAAGACACCACGAAAAACTAACCTGTAAAATCCGACGTCTTAATACGGCTTAAATTTCCCACCGAAACAATAAACCTGCATATATTTGCCGAGTTTCGAAGTACTCGTCGACTCCAGCATCTGCGAGCTCCGCTCATTAGCCCTAACCTCTTACTTCCCCAATATTGAAATCGTCTCGGGTTGGTGATTCTCTTGTAGAAACTGGTGTGGAGACAATCCCTCCCTGTTTCACTCTCTGCAAAATCCTGAATGAACCGGAGATATTCCCTTCACAGTTCACCCTTGATGTTCAATAAGAAATCTCTCACGCTAAGCCAAAGCTGTCTTTCTACATCGTCTTCATACAAATGCTTGTAGATGTTGTCTTGATAGACTAACCGGAACATCAAATGCGACCTTGGAATCTGGAAATCCTTCTTATTTGACTTCGCCTTATTCTTTTATCTCGGTTACTGGTTCGAGGACAAAGAAGGCGCCATACAAAGGTAAAACCCTGTTGCATTGTAGTTTGAAGTATTAACAGTATGTTGTCCTGCAGTGTTTACATTAACACGAATCTCAAGACCTTTCCTATGACTGGCAATATAGGAAATGTTCAAATTATAGAAGCATAGCATCATTGCTATTGGATATTTGTATCTAATACCACTCAAGCCGCTGCTATAGGGGCCGTGTGGTCATGTCCCTAAAGACGTCCACATGAACATCTACAATAAAAGCGTGGCTGAGATACAAATCTTCACAGGTATCATTCCTGTGTGTTTATGTTTTTATCGCTGCCGCTTTTTCTGTTCTCCTGATGCGTCTTTGCCCAGCTCCAGCTTGGGAAATGTAGACATCGCATGCATTGTCTGTAGCTTCGGTAAAAACGTTAAGTTTCTTTGCCTCTTTTCGTCTCGTCCTTCGTCAAGAAGTACTCAGTCTCTTTGCTTCATTCAACCAAAATGCCTGCCATAGAGTGCCCAATCGATGACTGTCCGTAAGCCACCCCCGACGTCGAAGGCGTCGTTGCTGCTGCCCACCACTCATCACCACTCACGCCACAGCTGCCAGCGCTAATATTGCCTTAGCTAAAGTGGGAAAAGTGAAACGTCCCACGATATCATCCGCTGGGACCAGCGAGGAATGGGCATATTTCAAATCAAGGTGGTCAGATTACGTAGAAGCTACAATTGTTACAGGAAGAGACAGCTAGGGTAATCCAATTGCTAGAATGTTTTGACGAACAATTACGCAAGGGTGTTAGAATAGGAAACAAACTGATTGCAAAAGGCAGCGATATCGTTCTATACTCGATTATAAACTGGTATGACCTATTGCTGTCAGATAAAATAAAATTGATAAAAATAAATGAAAAGGAAAATAAAATGAAACTCGTACACGATCAAATTGTGTTCACTCGTTCACACGGATAGTCTCTATAATATTTAGATTGAAATTAGTGACCAGTATTTTATTGGATTGAAAACATACAATCTAATACCTTGAAAACGATAAAATTAATCTGTTGTAAACAGAAATTCAATATTATAGACTGAAATTTTCAATCTAATGCTTGAAATATTCAATCGAATAGACTGGTTACTAATTCCAATCTGATAGATGGAATTTTCAATCTAATTTTTTCAGAGAGTACATGAAAACTGGGCATGTGCCATATGCTAATTTGCAAAGGGGTTCGTTACCGTTGTTAATTGGTTTATAATGATTGGTTGGTTATAAGAGGACGTCGAGGATGTACAGAAAAGTACTTGTTTTCTCGACTCCTCCGCCCCCC
>JAVTVY010028458.1:0-10682 GCA_036873755.1 Hanleya hanleyi
AATTTGCACGTTATCGGGACTCCGTTCCTTGAGATGGCTTCGCTGTATATGTCTACGTAGATTAAATGGCGTGGAAAATGACTTCGAACACAAATGACATGCGTAAACCATGGCTCTCATCTCCACGGACACCAGGTGTATAATGAAGCTTTCACAGATGCATGTGTGTTTATATGCAAGAGCTCCGAGCTCGCGGAGCTCTTGGAGCTCCGGAGCTCATGGAACTCGGAGCTCCGGAGCTCCGACGCCACCACCGGGCGTTGACGGGCGTTGCTACAAGAGAACTCGGAGCTCCGGAGCTCCGGAGGTCACTTCCGCTTCCGTTCACGTGACCGGAACTGACCTTTGACCCCGGCGCGCGCGGTGTAAAGGTTTCCACCGCCAAGGACAATTCGAAAATCGCCGACCTATTCACCAAAGGGTCCCATCATCGCAATCTGTCCGTCATCTATTTGACTCAGAATCTCTTTCCTCAAGGGAAGGCGTCCAGAGATATTGCCTTGAACTGCCAATACTTTGTTCATTGAGCTAAGCCTTGATGGGCGTTACTGTCTATAAAAGCGAGCGTATTCCCAAAACACGCACAGTCGACGTTCAACCGTGAACATGGCTTATACTTGTTCTGAGTGTGAACGCACGTTCACCAGACATTACGATATGATGCGACACCAGAAAAATATACATGGGACTGAAGACGCCGAGGAGCCCGTTGAGGCAGATACTGATACAGAGATTGATGAGAGTGCATCGACTGATACCGAATCCAAGATGGCTGACAGTCTATCTACTGATATGGAGAGCTTGACCTCAGAGAATCAGCCTTCATCCCAGGAAAGTGAGGCAGAACCTACCTTCTGGGATCGTATTGTGACAGCAGCTATCAATACTCACGCTGAAGCGATCGAGGACGCCGGAGAGGATAATTTACAACAGACGTACACCCAAATGCGCCCCCGCATCAGGAAAACAGCCATGGCGATCTATGAACAGTATACCTTACTACCGCTTGAAATGAAAGGGGACCCCACGCACAGGTCCATCATGAAGACCAAGCGTCACTTGGAAGAGGATATGGGTTTACCACCCACCGAGGCCCTGGAAAATGCGATCAGAATGCGCAAACAACTGTTTCAGGACATGCTGCCAGAAGAATATCCAGGCCTGGCCGACGATGATTAGAATAAACGGTTCAGAGTGAACATGACCGAAGAAGGAACTCTCTGAAATGGCGATTTCTGATTGGACAAGAATACATCTAACGGACAGGAACGAATAGGACAGATGCAAATGGCGGTCTCTGATTGGACAAGAGTCTTTCTTGAATTGTAAACATACCCAACGCGGCTCCCCCAGCGTGGGTATGTTATGATGGAGGGGAAAATAAACTATATGAAAAAAAAACTTGTTGTTGTTGTTGTTCCCTCATGTGTCATCCTTGTTGTTGTTGTTTTCTCTCTCTCTCCGGTCTATATCATGGCGTCAAAACGTCTAGCAGGACCCATACAAGGACCAGTTTTCGACACTAGGTGACCACATCCCGACGAAATGGCCAGTTTTCGACACCGGATGTGCTGCCATCTTGAACATACGTGCCGCCATCTTGGATATGGCCTATAATGCACCGGGTCAAAATACTCGCTTCTGATTGGCTGAGAGCTCTGTGACGGATTTGAAATACTCGCTTCTGATTGGACAAGAGCTCCGCATTGCGTCTGCGCATGCGCAGAATGATATTCCTACCGCACCATCTCGACCCCAAATACCTTCATGTACTGCCCGAAAATGGCCACTTTCGCCACTACTCGTACCGATGACGTCACCGATGACGTCACAGATGACGCGAACATCCCTCAAATCGGAATGTACACCCCGAGAACTACAAGATGACACCTTCGAGGACGCATTCGAACCGTGAATAGCCCATCTCGATCCCAAATACCTTCGTGTACTGCCCGAAAATGTCCACTTTCGCTACTACTCGTACCGATGACGTCACCGATGACGTCACAGATGACGCGGACATCCCTCAAATCGGAATGTACACCCCGAGAGCAACAAAATGACACCTCACACGATGCATTCGGACCAAGGATGGTCCCTCTCTACCCCAAACACACCCCAACATAGCACCCAAAATGCCCCCTTTCGCTACTACTCGTACTTATGACGTCACTGATGACGTCACAGATGACGGGGACATCCCTTAAATCGGAATGTACACCCCGAGAACTACAAGATGACACCTTCCAGGACGCATTCGAACCGTGAATAGCCCATCTCGACCCCAAAATGGCCACTTTACTTACTACAACCAACTGCGCATGCGCAGATTGACGCGACTTTCATTCAAAAGCACACCATTCTGACTCTACCCCACACAAGCTTCACTTTGACACCTCACACGACCCATTCGAACCCATAGCGGTCCCTGTCTATCCCAAACACACCCCTGCATAGCACCCAAAATGCCTGTTTTCTATACTACGGGCCAGGCTGCGCATGCGCAGACCATTGAACACGGACGGACCATTAGTCCAGTGGGATGCTACTCCACGAGAGCTTCAAAATAAGACCTCACTCGACATCATGGGTTCACTAGGGACTCACCTAGACTCCAACATGTCCACCCCGTATGGGCCTATACACCCAGAGCCATGCAGTATAGGCCTATGGGCCTACCCAGGCCTCGGTGACTTTTTTCAAAAATTTCACCGATTCGCTCCGCAACACTTCCTATCGTGTTCTAAATGACGAGACGAGTAAAACGAGACCCCACAACCCTACCGCAAATGTATAGAAGTACGTTTCCCAGGGGGATAAACATTGAACCTATACCCCAGTATGGAACTATATGGGGCTCGGTGACTTTTTTCAAAAATTTCACCGATTCGCACGGGGACACTTCCTATCATGTTCTAAATGACGAGACGAGTAAAACGAGACCCCACAACCCTACCGCAAATGTATAGAAGTACGTTTCCCAGGGGGATAAACATTGAACCTATACCCCAGTATGGGACTATATGGGGCTCGGTGACTTTTTTCAAAAATTTCACCGATCCGCACGGGGACACTTCCTATCATGTTCTAAATGACGAGACGAGTAAAACGAGATCCCACAACCCTACCGCAAATGTATAGAAGTACGTTTCCCAGGATGGTCCTATACCTCCCATACCCCATATAGGCATTTTCCCGTAATTTAGGATAAAGTCCGTATTCCGTATTTTTTCAGGGAAATTTTTACATACACCCACCCTGGAACTAGGGGGAGATAACTCTATTGACAGGCGAGCCCCGTTAAGCCCGGCGACCTATATACCCTCCATACCCCATATAGGCATTTTCTCAGGTTTTTCGATAAAGTCCGTGTTCCGTTGTTTTTTTTCAGGAAAATTTTTACATGCACCCACCCAGCCATCAAATACCCCTTCACGAATGCTTCACTTTGATACCTCACTCGACCCCATTCGACCATTAGGGGCTCCCCTAGCTCCAACACGGCTATTTCCATACCCTTGGGCCACCGCGCATGCGCAGCATGCTGATATTTCAATCCCACACCCAGCCCATTAGATGCCCCTTCACCTAAGCTTCACTTTGATACCTCACTCGATCCCATTGGACCATTTGTGGCTCCCCTAGCTCCAACACGGCTATTTCCATACCCTTGGGCCACCGCGCATGCGCAGAATAACGCTATTTCAATCCCACACCCAGCCCATTAGATGCCCCTTCACATAAGCTTCACTTTGATACCTCACTCGACCCAATCGGACCATTTTATCTAGGGACTACTTTTTCTCCGCGGAAGGTTTTTCCCGCGACCGAATCACCGCCAGACATGACCGCATCACCGCGGATGAATACATTTTTGACCTGGGTCACGTGATATGCAAATTTGGAACTCTCCTGTGCTGGAGGTAGCTTTTTGGTCTTTCTGCCGGAACTATACTGCACTTGACCTCTGTGACCCTCCCGTGACCTCCAAGTTCCTCCACACTTCCGCCACAAATCTGCGCAGAAACACCTGCGCACTCGTCAAAATGCGCGCTGTAATGCTGTTATACTACTACTGACGTTCGCCCAATTTTAAAGACATTTGGTTCGCGAGACTTCAATTATGAGTCATGTACAAACCATGAACAGCCACTGCATTGTTTGTTTAGATGGCTCTGTACTTTCGGTCATAACTTGATTTGGCCGCCATTGACATTTCAAACCTTGCGATTTTTTTTAACAGAGCAGACGTTTTTCAATCTGCTCTGAACACCAATTCTTTTATCTGGTAGTCCTAGTAGACTTGTGTCCATTGCCCACTGTTTTTTAACAGTTTTTAGGCTGGTTTACTTCATTTTTTTTCACATCTTGCCATTTGGGATAACCTTGAGTCTCTGCAAAAATTAAGGATGATGTGTAACTGGGACGCTATACTTTGAACGAGGATGCCATATATATCTTAATTGTGAAAATACCTAAAATTGCTAATCCGTTAGAGGGGGTCTAGCTAGCTTAGATAATCTTTCAAAAATGTTGCAGGTTTGACCTTTACAACAAATTATAGTTAATTTGAAATAAGCGGGTTAAGGTTGTGTTTGTGACAATCATGTGAAGGCACACTTTAAACGCTAAAATTTATGTTCCGCGGCTTGTTGATTTGTGTTTTCTGAGCCACGAACTTAAGGAAGCGCAGCTTTCATAATTTCATTTCAATGCCCGAAGCGATCTGAAATTTATTAATTATTTTGAGTTGTAAGTCTATTATTAGTTAAGATGTCTATTTTTTTTTAAACAGTTATACGACACCCCAGGCAATTGAGCATCCTCGTCGAGTAATTAGCGCACATTTCATTAAAAAATAATAGGATAATCTGAATACGAGTATAGGCCAGTATATCCTTCTGTTGTAAAGTTGTAATGGCATCTTGTCAGTGTGGATACGAAACCATAGGCAGGCTATTTCCCAGAAATATATCGAATCACGTGACCGTATGATATTTTCAAAACGCAGTTCAGTCTCTTACAAACTGAACGTCTTCGCATTTTAATGTTTCTATAGTCGCGTAATTTCAGAAGTCGATGTTTTATCATCGGGAGTCTTCTTGAGCACGATGAATGGCGACGGTGAGCGGTAACCGTCTTTGCCAATTGTGATGAATTTAAATGTGGATATCCGACCACCTCCGTTTTTGTATTGACAAACACAACCAATGTCGAGTCAGCTCTCAGCTCAATCGTATTTTGCCTCCGGCCACCCTGATATTTTGTTCATCACACAGCGGTATATATTGCCTGTTTCTAAACGGCTAATACACAGAACTACCGCATTTAGATCGATCTGCGTACATTTAGCTAAGTGAAGGAAACGTGCGAAGGGACGATGCTGGAGGTGTGGCTTTGGGCCAGTGTCCCGAAACATGTCCACTGTCGAAGTTCAATCTTTTAAAGGACGACAAAGAAAACAAAACAAACCACCGAGTACGTTTGATATACCAGGAAATTTCTTTTCTGTATAAGATCAAATATTTGAACGGCGCGTAGAAATTAATACTGTATGCCTTCTAATTATAGGAAAACCCATATACATACCGGTACCGGACACGTCCTGACATGTCGATTTCTCACCTGTAGGGATAATTACCTTAAGGAAGCATGTTTGTTGTAATATGGTGTAATTCGTCAAAGAAAAATATGCACCTGGTTCATCTAGTACATTGCCGGAATCCAATATTAAGAAAAATTATTATGCCTACATCATAGGAAATATATTTTTAAATGATAGCTTGACTATTTTCGACCTGAAATTGCCAAAATTATCATCAATGTTAGCATAATGGTCCTTTCTGGGAAAAGTAGGATAGTTAAATGCATATTTACAATATGTACACCAGTTATCATTAGTTAAAATTCTTTCCCATGCTGTATGTATAGAAAAAACCAAGGTTGTTATATTTCATAAGAGAAGAGTTAAGGGTCATAATGCTGAATTTAACTATAAATGAGAAACTCTGAACTTAGTGGATCATTTCAGATATCTAGGAGTTATTTTTGCATTTAATGGCAAGTCCTCATTTTGTATTAAAACTTTAGCTCGACAAGGACAGAGAGCAATGTTCAGTCTAATTGGTAAAGGCAGGACTCTAAAGCTGTCTAATGATATTCAGCTGGGGTTATTTTATGTATTATAGTTGCCCCAATTCCCTTGTATAACTGTGAAATTTGGGAGCATAACAAGCTTGACTTGATTGAGAAGGTTCACTTAACTTTTTGTAAGCACACACTAAGCTTGAAACAATCGACCTCGTCATGTATGGTCTATGGGAGATTCAACATTGCAATTAAGTGTAGAATTTAAAAAAATTTGATGAAACAAAACTAAGTCATAAAATGTACAAACTGATTGATAATTTGCATGAGAGGGGCATATATTCCTCCCCATGGATCATAGTAGAAGTGGTTTAGCCGGTTCTGGCACAACGTTATATGTAATACGCCACAAAATAGTGTTTTTGTTACTTAATATTTATTAATCCCCGTTTTATTACTTCATATTTTTTGTTACTTAAGAAGTAATAATCCCCGTGTTCATATGTATTAATCCCTGTTTTGGTACTTCATATGTAGGTTCTATTTTTAGAGCCTCACCTCAGTTCTATCTTTAGATCCTGTCATCATTGTTAATACACCTGTTCTATTGTTATTTCTTTATTATTTCCTGTTCCTTTGTCTTTAATTCTCGACAGACTTGACTCCGCATCTAGGCCCAACAATAGTCTCCCGATAAACGATGATCGTTAAGTCATATGGGAGATAATAAAGAAGTTGATACTTGTCCACACCTATATAAAGGTTCGCGTGTACACCCCTTTACATTCACCATGCGAGAGAACCCTCATCGCGGCGATATTATTACTCTTCATCCCGCTCATTGTACTATCCGTCGTTTGTACGTCCTTTGTAAAGTGCACACCCTGTAAGACATGTCCGCCGTGTAATGGTCCCCCGCAAACCACCGTGTCTCTGTCCGGTGCCTATACCAATACCCGCGTAATACCCACCATTCAGAACCCTATGCACGCCTATGCAGCAAGTAGCCATTGATAAACATATTCCAGCTACTGTATGATTATTCGCCAAGACGCTGAGGGTGGATCTACGCTATTGCCTCAACGGTAAAGCTTCCCTTAAAGGACTCGTCTTAACACAAACTCAGTGGACCCTCGCTAAGGACAATACCCCTAAAATCGACATCGCGTTACAGAATGTTCTACAAAGCCAGGATGATCTTTCATCGCATGGGCCATGATTCCTATAAAAGCACATCATTCATCTCTTAGCACCAGTCGTCCAAATGGATCACTACATAATTGTTAGTAGCAAAGATTCGTTGTCCTACTTCCCAGACAATATACCCTATAAATTTCGCGTTGCCTTGAACACGCGTCTCTGTTTAAGTGATTCTTGGGTGGTTGGTTTAGCGGAAATATTTATTAATAAGCAACCTCAATACAAATCCAATTCGTTGTTACTCGTCACTTGTAATATTTGCGGCGAATCCGCGAGACCAAGCTACCTCTCCTACGGACTGTAGATGTGACGAGTGTCTCCAAGAAAGCCATTACTAGGGTATATTCTACGCCACATTATCTCCCCATAGTTCAAAATAGTGTCGACTCTCTCGACATCTATATAAAGACCGAAGACAACCTACCAGCAACCCTTCTGAGTGGTCCAATTACGGTGACACTCCACTTGAAAAAACTATGACTAATCGTCATTTGTATGTTCCCGACGTAAAAAAATGGATTCGGTTTTATCAGGATCAAGTCAACTTCTTGCCGTACCCCACATCACAAAGCGGTAGAGGTTCTAGCATCATTCCTATTGAAACCCAAGTGTCACAGAAACGTATAAAAGTATCACCTATTAGCTAACAACGCCGTCACAACAAGCTGTTGAACAGGCCAAGTCTGAAATCCGTATAAATAAGAAGCGCACCTCATCTCCATCCATTATTTCCAAAGGGCAGTCCCAGACCAAACGTATAAAAAGACCAACACCTCCAAAGAAACGGAAGATTCAATTTTTCTAGCTACACCATTGCGCTCCTTACTGACAAAGGTTTCCACGAAGGTCAACCCGAGACGTTATCTCTTTTTCAATTACCGCATTCGCAAACAGCGGTGGAAAATCGTTACGTCATTGACGTGAGACCGACATCTTAAATCACCGATGGTGCTCCCGTTGAATTTAAGATACCAGGCCAGGGGTTAGATTATCTCGACCTGAAATCCTGCCGACTCTACGTCAAAGCTAAGGTAGTGCACAGCGATGGTACCCCGTTGATTAAGGACGAAAAATGCGGCCCCATCAATCAACTGCTACAGACTATGTGGTCACAAATTGATGTTTATATGCAAGGCAAACTGGTGACAACCATGGACAATGGTTATCCATGCAAAGCCTACCTTCAGACCATTCTCAATTTTGGCGAAGACGCTACAGAAACGCAACTACAGCTTCAACTGTTTGTAGCTGACGAATGTATTGATATGGATACCACGAATCCTGCAATAGGTGCAAATGTCGGACTTACAGAGAGACAGAAATTCATCGCGGAGAGTAATGTATTCGAGATGGAAGGAAATCTCATGCAGGACGTGTTTAAACAACACCGTTACCTGCTAAACAACGTTGGCGTACATGTGAAGTTGTACCGATCGTCACCCCAGTTCATCTTCATGGCAGACGCAGAGACTCCAGCCTACAAACCCGTTATTGAGGACATCAGCCTGAAAGCTTACAAAGTACGCGTCAACCCTGGTGTCATACTTGGACACACCAAAGCTCTCGAGGACAGTTCCGCGTTTTATCCCTACCAGAGCACGCAGGTAAAGTTGATGTCCATAGCCGCTGGACAGACCCTCTTCCGCTGGGACAACATGTTCCAATCCGTTTACCCCAGCAAACTGATCGTAGGTTTCGTATCTTCCAAGGCTGTGGGAAGGTACTATGAAAAGAATCCTCTGAACTTTCATCACTTTAAGCTGAAAAACCTGTCGGTAAACATAGACGGTATCACTCCCCCGGGTCATCAAATAAGAACGAGGTATGATGCCAATCCTTACACCTCTCAGTTCACATCGGCCTACCTCACCTTATTCGACGCTACAGGTCAATCCGGAGAAAGCTTTGGAAATGCTATAACCTTGTTGGAGTATCACAACGGCTATACGCTATACACCTTCAACTTGGACCCTTCCTTCGCCTCGAAAGATCACCTGCAGCTGTTGAAACCTAAGACTGGAAGCGGTCTTCGGAGAACCACTTGCGGAAACCGTGAGCTGCATCACCTATGCGGAGTTTCCAGCCGTGATAGTGGTTGATAAGTCGCGGAACGTCATAGTCGACGCACCATGAATACCAACGAGCTGCTCTACATTATTCGCGCCGATCGCACGCTGCACGCTGCACGCGGCGGATAAGATTCCAAGCCACGTGTCTCTGACACCGGCTGCATATATCGTAAACACAGACCGGTCTACTCTTCCCGGTGAGCATTGGGTAGTATTCTACTTTTCCGACGACAGAGGCACAGTTTTGATTCCATGGGAGAATTACCAGAGCATTACGGCCATCGCTTCGCTTCATTTCTCAAAAACAATTGTAAAACTATTTCATATAATGAGTGCTTCAAGGAGATCAATCTTTTAGCTGCGGCCACTATTGTATACACATGTTACTCCAGTTAACACGAGGCGTATCTCTTTCCAAGATCCTGACGGACTTCCATCAAAACCATTGTCATAATGATTGTTATGTATATAGATTTGTAACGCGACATTTCTCACATTGTATATCCAACACACTTCAAATGTATTCAATTCTTTCAATAAAATGTTTTTTTAAACCACACCTCTACCGTTTTTATCATTTTTATATAAAGTGCGAAGGTGATTATAAAAGGGATGATATTTTCATCATCCTGGTCAAGACACCATGAACCCGGGTGGATGGAAAACCTATTTGTCACGTGTCTACTTTGACACAACTGATGTTGCCTCGTTTACAGGCCCTGTCAAGCTACGCAATATTCTGCGTAAACGAGGGTATAACGTTCCCCTATCCGACCTAAACCAATGGTTGAGCGATCAAGACCCTTACAGTTTACAGAGACCTATTCGATATTCATTTAAGAGAAATAGAGTGATATCAGCTGGAATTGACAAATTGTGGGACGCCGACCTGGCCGATGTTACTAATGTATCGAAACACAATGACAACATAAAGTTCCTACGCTTCGCTATAGACGTCTTCTCGCGTTATTTATGGGTCGTTCCTCTCTCCAATAAACAACATCAGTCAATCGTTGCGGGGTTGGTATCCAATTTAAAGCAAGGGAGATCCCCAAAATATCTGAGATTGGACAAAAGTAATGAATTCAATAACCGATGGGTGAAGGCCTACTTGACGAAGAAGGGAATTGAACCTTATGTCACACATAATGAGAAGAAGGCCAATTACGTGGAGAGGGTCATCAGGACGGTTAAGAACGTATTATATAAGTATTACACGCATAAACAAACCTACCGCTACCTGGATGTTCTTGCAGAAGTAGTGGCAGCTTACAACCGTCGACAGCACCGATCACTAAACGAGAGAGCTCCAGCTGACGTAAACAA
>JAVTVY010028459.1:0-11138 GCA_036873755.1 Hanleya hanleyi
AAAACAAGAGAATACAAACCCTGATGTCACTCATGTGTGTGGAGTTGAAAGTCACTTCATGATCGTACATGTTCATCAGCATGTTCGTCGGTTTACGGTACTGCCCTGGAACTGTGAATATTTCAGAGGCTGATCTCCATAAGGTACATCGGACAGAGGAAGTGTTATTCTGCACTGTGATCACCTTTATTGGGACTTGTTGGCTCTTCACTGGTACTGTTATGACTTTTATGTTCTGTAATGGAAGCAGAGTCAGGATTTCAAGTAGCTGCACTGTAGAGTACATGGAAGATCAATGTACTGTTAGTTGACATCTTTGTCACTGAATACAATTTCATTGATAATGGGAGGTGTCTAAATTTTTGGTATATATGTGTTTATTACATGAAAATATTAAAAGCGGGATGCTAATAAGATATGGAATCACCAAGTGTATGGTTGTGGGTTGAGTTGAATATACATGTATTTGCTTAATATAAATGAATTTCACTCCCTTGGGTGTCTTCAGTCTTGAATAAAACGAAATTGATAAAATAAAATAAAAATCATTCGGTGGTAGTAGTTCAGTAGAAATATTTTCCCTATGGAATATTCTAAAGCGAATATTTCTCCTTTCTATTTACATGTTGACGGGGGGGGGGGGGGGGGGCTGATAATGGGAAGCCAAATGAACCAATGCTGATGTCCACAAGTTTCCGTATGATATGAACTTGCTAATATATGCATAATTCTTGTGCACAATGATGTTGCTTCTTCTTTTAGACTTTGTTGACATACAGTAATGGTCAAATTACCAGAAGTTTATGGCATGTTTTGGGGGGGGGGAGAGGCAGTGACCTTAACCTGTACTACTTTTTAATACGAAACTGATTAAATCTATTAAAATTTGAATGACAAAAGGCAATGTGTAGGGAATAATTACATATGCCAGGAAGTATAGAATAGGGGCAGTTTTCATAGCCTCTTCGTCAAACCCTTACTATGCCTGTGAACAGACTTTAGTGAGTGTGGTTTCCCTCTCTGAAAATGTGTGTGGACAATAGCCAGACTACATCAGCACTGGTCAACATGTACATGATGTCACAGGGCTATCCTTACTTCATTCTCATAGCATCAGATTGCATACCTTACTAATGTGAAATTATACTGACAGCTTTGGAGCTTACAAACTCTGACATTATGAGAATGTTTTTGTTCTAAATATAGAGAAACCAATCAAAGCACATTTAATGGAGGCTTGAATTTAGCCAATTGGTACAGTGCTAGTCTGTCTGCCTGCTATCATATACAATCAATTAATTGCTATATGCTTCTGAAATTGGGGGGGGGGGGGGGCATTTAGCAAAAAGTTTGACGTATTTGAGAACTAGGATAAATTAATCACTAAGTAAACGCCAATCAAAATATGCAAGTACATTTGACATTTACCTAGGAGAGCAAGCATCATTGGCTTGTTAGCTGAATTGTGGGTATATCCTCCTTGTATCAATATTATGGTCACCATGATAAAAGCTTAGGCTTGAGCAACTTCATCCATCTCTTTTATTATATAAGGCTTATATAACGCATAAAAAACTTGACAAGTCAAGCTGGTTCTTGGTGTGTGCTTTAGAATAGTTTAACCAGAAGACTATTCTGTGAAGTCATGTGACGCAGTCAGTATGTCGGCACCTCTTCCCACTTCCCTTATATGTGTTGTAATTTAATTTCCATTGTATAGTGCAATCTGTGAATCTCACTGGTTACATCTATAGACCATTTTCGTCCACCTAACAATACAATAAAGGAAGCAGTCATTGATAAGTTGACTAACAAGTTGACAGTATAGTTTTTGAGAATGTATCTCGAGATAACAGTAAAGTTAGAATATATGATAAAATAAAATCAAAATACATGTTCTCCCTTTATCTTGATGTTGTTAAAGATTTAAAGCAACGAAGAACTTTGAATCTGTATGTGTTATCTAAAATCATATATTTTTACCAATCAGTTTGATTTATTTCGTAATATGTAACAAATATAATTTGAAGTAGACATGTATTACTCTGGTAATTCGATGGTCGGCCTACTTTAAATTTTATTTATTTCATATTATTTATCATGTATAGAAATTATGAATTTGTCTCTAAACATACATAGAGCTACTGTTGATATGTTTCCATTTAATCTCACTGTAAATAGATAATTGATACCATAATGATTAACTCCCGCCCTTCCACATTTTTGTAGAACCCAGGATTTTATGAAGCTCAGAGAAAACGTACACACCGACAAATACTTTTCCACATCTCGTTATGACGAGGAACAGGAGCTTATTCATAAAATTTATATGGCATAAAATTGTAGCAAGGAAATTACAAGAGAAGTGGCAAAATTGGCAGCATCGTATGCCTTTAGCATGGACTGCCGCCATGTTGAATCTTCCATTGGAGGCTGCCATTCGAGATTAGAAAATACTACTCATTTTTCTTCCTTTTTATGTAATAAATCAGCTGGGTACATCCCAAGATAAAGGTGTTCCCAATATTTAGTTGGTACTAATGACCTACCTTGTCAGAGAGACAGGTTGTTCGCTAAATTTTTTTTCGATATCTGGACCCTTGATGAGCTTCTCGATTTTGAGCTACAGCACATTGAAATCTGGATGTGACCAAATATCACCATGGAAACAGCTTGGGGGCGGGTCATGAAAGATGGGGAAAAAATTATAGCCACTCATCCTCTTCATTCACTCAACATTTAATATATCACCCATTGAATTTCTCTCCAACCCACTTTCTTTAATAATCGTTCCTGTTCCCAACACTCTAGTAATCTTCGTCCTTGTGTCCTAAATTTTCAAGTATCCCTACACATGATCCCTCTGAACAGTGTCACACAGACACTGTTTAATCCCCACATTCTTATTAAACAATATACCTTCTTTTAATTTCCTTAACTACAAAAGTATCACATAATATTTCCATCTGTCAAGCCCGCTCATTCTCTTTTCTCAGACTGATTCTTAGTGGCAACTTTGATTAATTATCCCCATGGACACTCATAATTAAATCTCCTAATAGCCACTCATCCTCCCCATTCACTCAACACTTAATATATCACCCATCGAATTTCTCTCCAACCCACTTTCTTTAATAATTGTTGCTGCCCCCAACACCCTAGTAATCCAGCAGATTATATATGCTAATTAGAACATTCTATTTCTTTTTAGTCACACCAATATCGTGACATCATACACTCTACGGACATTGGATTGGGACAGAGGTTTAATGAACAGAATATCAGTTGATCCTTTTAGCATCATTGAATAATGTTGACCGCTTGTATCTTTCAAGTGTCTCCAATTTACTCTTTACCTTTCGGTATAGGGGTTAATATTATTAATGAGGTCTTTGGATTATGAACCGAAAGTTTTGGGTTCAATTTCATTCTGACCCAAACCGTTTTATCCAAATACTTTATGTCACGTCTGTACCCAGTCATTCTAGCAGTTGGAGCTGTTGAGCGAAGACAAAATGTACACACCACTCAGTTTTAATTATTTATTCAACTTTCAAATTATCATATTTTGATATTCAAATATCCAGTAATCAAACATCCATGTATATAAATCTGACGACAAACGATCACCAGGTCATGAATCCATGGTTTACGTATATATAGATTATTCTCGTAGTAGAAACATGATTGTGTTGACATATTCGGTCTCTGCAAAATATAAGTAGTCGCAAGTACGAATTAAATCAGGCTCACAAAATTTATTAGTTCTGGATAATTCTTGTTATGTATAAGACAAGATGCATTTGTTTTAGACTCAACCAATCAGTAGGTCTTCATGGCCTTTGGTCGCACGGAACCAACTTTTACATCTTAGAAATTTAGTTTTATGTCGAACCACATTTCGTTTCATTTTTCTGGGCATTATCTTCCGTTCGGCCGTTTCCGTATATTTTCCGACGTCGAGTAGGCCTAAGGGACCTCTGTCATAATACTGACAACTTTTACTTTGATTACTTTGTCGTGTAACGGTTAACCGTTTGTGATTGGACTGTTCGAATCGGAGGGGGGTGTGTCACCGCTGGAAGGATGGAAGAGCCGGTTCGGGAGCGCCAGTGGTTGGAAATGCATTTCCCCGTGTTTCTCGCTTACCAGAGCGAGACAGGTGTTGCCTTTTATGTGGAAAATTCTTTACGGACTATGGATTGGGATGGCATTCCCATTTATGGACTATGAACTGTAATTTCGCTGTGAAGGCGATTTTCCGGGTTTCGCAACGTCTCCGGGGGTTGGAGAAGAGCCCCTGCTATATAGGCTCGTGCAGAAATTCCAACCGTGTTCAGACCAGAGAGAGAGAGAGCTGGAGGAACCACGTCCAGGTCAGCCTGTAACTTATTGATTTTTGGCGTAATTTACGGTTGGGCCGTAAATGCAGTTGTTTTTGGCCTGGGAATCTAAAAGCTTGTACAATCGTGTAATTAGTGTAACCTGTAAAAACACGCCAATCCAATGAGAATTTGCCGGCTCGCATTTTCGATGTGGAAACGTGTTTGTGGTTATACTATAGTTTAGGAGACACGACAGTGTGGCGTGTTGTATGTAGTTTTGGGGCATTGGGTAATACTGTAATGAGACATGTGTTTGCCTGTAGCACATTTAGGCAACTTGCATGGTGTAACTTCAGTATAAAATAGGGTTTTTAGGTCTATATACCAGTAGGTTGATAATTTCGACATTATTGCTGTGCTATTCCGTTGCACTGGGACTAAAGCCACAATATTTGTGCCGATTTGTTGACCGTGAAGCGGTATATATGACAATAGTTAGGGATTCCCTCCACCCCCAGAAATATGCAACTGCACTAAATACAGAGAAATAAGCCAAACTTCCACTGCCATAATACAACGACGCAGCCGGCCGTGCAACGCTATACGGGCGAAAACGAGCACCGTGATAACGGCCGGGCGAAGCAAGTCAAGTACAGGCGGGCGAGCTGCTTCCTCAAGAAACGTCGGTAAACCGTGTATTCCGGGGGCCCAGCAAAAAGGTCGCAGACGGCTACACGAACGGCGTCCAGCTGGAAAGAGACAAGTATATATCACCAATCTTACAGGACAGAAAGATACAGCACACAGAGCACACAAGAAACAAACAGGACACAGATTCCAGAAGGAAATGTGTATTTATCACACATTACAAGAAAATCAAGACACACAGATCATAAACAGTACAGTACAAGTCCCGACATACAGATCACAGATTATACAGTCAAGAAAGCTACAGAACACAGATCCCACAAGAAGGATATGTGTATTTATCACACATTAAAGAAAGATAGAGCACAGCCCACACAGAAAAAGACAAGAAATACAGATCACAGACCACACAGTAAAGGCAAGGTACGGTGCAGGCGGGCCTCGTTTTACCGATGTAAAAGTGGTAACAAGACTTAGAGACTGTACAGTCAAGCCAGGGCACAGATTACAGCGGTAAAGAACAGACAGATACAAGTTACAGACAGTAAAGAAAAGACAAGGCACAGCACAGACAGATTTCTCTTCCCGAGATTAAACGTGAAATCTACAGACCTGCGACCGGGTCGCCAAATGTCGCAGAAGGTCGCAGTGGCTTGCGACCGGGTCGCAGAGGGTCGCCAACGACAGTGACCTGCAGTAATGGTGTTTCATCGGTACCAGATGAAATGGTAATACAAGATATACCCAAGTAATTGTCCTGACGGTCCCTGAGAGTTGAGTGGTGCGTGATACTTACCTGAGAGATCGTCGTGAAGTCGTGTAGTCACAGGCGTGGCTATAGACGGGTCGCAGCAGCCGTAAGGGTTGAGACGCCGGGCTATACTTACCTGTGTGGGAAGCAGACTGGTGAGCTGACAAGTTCGGGTCAAGCTCCGACGACTGGGGGTGAAGAACACGCCAGGCTGCCACGTCTCTGGAGAGAGCGTCACCGCCGTGAGGTTCCAACGACCTGGGGTCGTCTCTGGAGAGAGCGTTACCCCGTAACGTTCCAACGGGCCGTGACGTTTCAGCGACTTGGTGCCATATCCGGAGAGAGCGTCACTGCCGTGACGTTCCAACGCCTGAGGGAATATATATAATGGGGAGAACATTACCACCGTAACGTTCCAACGGGCCTTGACGTTTCAACGACTGGGTGTCGTACCTGGAGAGAGCGTTATATCCTTAACGTTCCGACGACGGGGTGCCATTCCTGGAGAGAGCTTTATATCCATAACGTTCCAACGACGGAAGAGAAGGGCCAGCAGCCAGGCCGCCCTTATCCCCAGAAGAGAAGGGCCAGCAGCCAGGCTGCCCTTATCGCGCATAGACATAAAGCACTATATTAACTATAAAGCTATATGCATACACTCTCATATATATATTATTGCCATATAACATCAAGCTTAAACTGCACACATTCTCTTCTATTATCCACATATACACCAGGGATACGTTTAACTCTATATGCACACACCAAGTGTACGTATCCGTTAACTTTATGTGCACACACCAAGTGTACGTATCCGTGAACCTTATATGCACACCCCAAGTGTACGTATCCGTTAACTTGTGTGCACACATCCTCTCATATCACGTGTATATATACGTCAAGTTTAATTGCATACACTCTCCTAGTGTCTGTACATATATGTAAATATCATAACGTTACATCTCCTTAGACATTCTGTCTAAGCCACGCGGTTCTACGCTATCAATTGTAACCGCGTATACTATTTGTGCAGAATATACCATAATAGACCTTTACATTAGCGTCAGTCATCCTTGTAGGGTTGTGATCATCTCTTCGAGCCCCGGATCTCTACTAGTGAAGGGGTTAACGACGGTGACGGCCAGAATGCCATTGGGCAATCCCGGTTTATGATTCGTTTTCTCGTAAACACCACGACTGGTCCTGCTCGTACACGTTACAGTCGTCAGAAGTCACAATGTAGTCCACCAAAAATTCTAGAGAAGATAAAATAATTTCTTATAACTATAGGCTAGCCCGCGAACATCAGCTCGTTGATGCTAAGCCTTTGAGTTGGCGGCTAGGACAGATGATCTATAAGCAAACCAGACGACACGACCACCGTAGCTACAAGCTTTGGAAATCGCGGCTTGGACAGGTGATTTAAAAGAGAATCAGACAACAAGAGCATCACAGGGGATATAATTCATGTACATGTAAGAGGACAGATGATCTACAAGCGAACCAGATAACAAGAGGACATCATCAAGTCAGACGATCTACAGGCAAACCTGCTAACACGAGACCGCATCTGCAAGTTATGGAGATATCGGCTAGGCCAGACTGTCAACATGCGAACGAGCATCACAGCTACCAGTTATAGAGTTAGCGGTTAAGCCAGAGATTCCCGGATGTAGTAAGACCGAGTGATTTGCACGTGCAGTTTCGTCTCTGTTATTTTATGTATTTCTGGGGTTATTCCAGATTTTGTGTGTAGTATTTTTCGTGAACGCTTTTGGCATCTGTGCATGGCAAAATTTTGAGTTGATTCGTCAGATTGTCGCTGTTCGCGGCGGTTTTTTGTTTGTCTGAGTCAGCCCATCAGCCCATTTGGGTTGACCTAGATCACCATTTTCCTTGTGTAGGTAGATGGGGCTCTATTGAATGTAACACGATCATACGGGGCTTTTGGTGCATTGAAGGCACTGTTGATATATATCGCGGACTATTTGTAAACTGATGACAACTGTTATTATTTTCTTGTTTGTTTGTTCGAATTAATCTTTTCGGAAGCTTCCTGGGTCACGGTATGTATCCAAACAGATCTCTACCAGTGCAAACGATATCTACCATCTGCACCTGCTAATATTACGGGTTTACGAGCAGTGGTATGTACCAATTTTAGCTTATTTTGCCAGGAAGACCTGAGTAATACTCGGAATGATATAGCGCAGCGTACGCTTAAAAATATACGAGGAAATATATTTCGTTCTTGTTTCAAACGTGCGTCCTCTGATTATTTCATAATCAGGGACACCGATCGCCCCATTGAGGATTCAGGATTGAGAATGTGATTAAATTTACCGGTCTTTAATGTCTTGAATTGAAATTCTGATAGAAAGGGGCTACTTTATAAAGAAATATTGTCAAATTCCAGTCAGATTTCACATATACGGGTAAAAATCAGCAAGTTTATGTGAAAATATGAGTGCACAATGTAATTTTCGGAAATTACAATTACAACGATCTCTACCAATTCCTGACAACTATCTCTACAGGTTCGGTGCATGGAAAGTGTTGGACAAAGATCTACAAATCGAGTCGTATGAACAGGCCTAGAACCAGAGATATTTGTGCGGATTTGTCTGATGCAAAGTTGCGCACGCATGCACGAAAGATGATCGAGTCAGTTCGGTCTCGTCATTGGGAGCTCGGAAAATTACGTACCGGTACACAATGTGCATGACCTTAGTCCCAAGGTTCGAAGTGAGAACGAAGAAATTGGCTTGATATGATGAAGATAATCTCAACACTCTTAAAATGAAAGCGTTTTATTTAACATTATTAATGTCCGAGGTGTTACACCATCATATAAACTGTTATATTTGTAACACTCTCAGAAAGTGTTGAAAAAATATCTAACATTATGCTACACTTTACTAGGCTGAATTTAACACTTGTATAGTGTTGTATTGCTCATCATACTGGAATATAATGTGGGATATAAAACTTCTTTTTTTTTCAACGCTTTTTGTCAATTCTCGGACATTTATAGTGTTACATACAACAATTTCAATTTAACACTTTCTGAGAGTGGAAACGTTATCGAGTCCAGTGGCCAACCCTAGATTGTGTGGTGTGAATAGCGGGGGTGTTGATCAGTAGAACTTAAATAAATTAAATGGTCTTAGATCTAGATTTTACTGTATATACCCGCGAATATCCCCACGTCACAGGTGTTTTTGCCAAAATCATGGAAAATACATTTTCTGCGCATGCAGCAAGGCAAGGAATTCAAAGCATAGGCCTACAGATATATCCGCATGCATTGTTTTTTTTATTGGATCATAAATACACCGGGAAGTCGACAATAAATGAATAAATTTTATATGACTTTACATTTAATTTAAATGTATGGCGTTGAAAACTGCATTTTAAGACCACGAAATAATCTCCAAACTCGGAAACCATCATGTGAGCTATGCTGATATTTTGAACACTGTTTCCCCGTCATGCGATCTTTTTATCATCGAATAAAAAGTGTGGATCTTCGATCCACTTTTTTATGTAAAAAACTTTGAGTGTTCCTATTTCCATAGTTTTCGCGACGTCATTAACTCCCCTGATAACATCTCTCATCGGAAAGATGAAATGTCCTAAAATAATTGTGTTACGGCAACAGAAAATATATGTACACAATACGTGAAAGTTCTACCTGGATCGCTGTATGATTACGTATAATTATGACATGAAATTGGAATCCGTATCATGTGCTATTTCCTGAAAAAAAAGGATCTAAATGAAGTCATTTTATTTTTTCGATTTCAACGGCACCACGTATAGGCCAAAATGCCGCCTTGTCGTATCATCTCTTTTTTTTCAATTTCAAATCGCCTTTATTTGTGTACCGGTAAATGTATCTTTTTGCCAAAAGCATCAGCGTGTTGATAGCACATTGTTCTTTCCCCCCAACGTAATCATGTTAGGGAGACCCTTATCAATAAATATATATGAAAATCAATAAAGACAAAATCATATTGCCATGTTTGAGCGATCCCGCTCTATAAAATGGAGAAAAAAAGGGGCGTTTTTGCTCAATAACTTTGATTCCTTCGAAACCAATGCTCCAAAACTTCAGGCGCATTAATCTATCTATTGTTCCACGTCCTTTAATTAATGTGCCATTTTAAGAACCAGTCAATGTTGTTTCAGTAGCGTGACAGATATTTGGCCTATTAAATTAGATAAATAACAAGTTACTTTTAGCAAACGACCGCTTGTATCTCCATTTTAGAGAGCGGGAACGACCTAACATGGTAATATGATTTTGTCTCTATTGATTTCCCTTGTAGACCCATTGGTTTCAGCTTATAAATCTCCCAGAGTAGGCCTATCCCAACAATGTAAGCGCTGATAGAGATCGTTGTCAACTTCAACACAGAAAAACATGCATATCACAAACTCATGGTAGAGATCGTTGTAAAATGAATAGTGATTTTGATTGAAATTCTTCTCCCAATCAGAGAGGACGACTTTGAGGCTTAATTATTTCAGTTACTTGAACAATAAGCCATACTTAAAGGGACAAACACAGCTGGTGTACAGTCAGATATGCCCTAAAATAGACCATTCTTTGATGATGGAGTCGATTCTCCTAATCGGCATAGCAATCCTGTGTCCCAAATTAAAAAATAACGAAAAGACACCAGGCTTTAGCTTGCACGTGCTACAAATCTAGATACTCATATGGGTACGCTGTGCTATGTGGTTTACAGACCTTTTCGGTGCTTGGCTGATTATTTTGCCTTGACCGGGCATGCTCCTCTCGAACATCTAACAATTTTTCGCTTCACGCACCGGTAGAGATAATTTCATTACGGGTAGAGATCTGTTTGGATACATACCGTGTGGGTGGGAGTCTATAATTAATAATTATTTTTTAATGCTAGAACAATTAAGCTGTGAGAGTTCACCATTTTCTTTGTGTAGGTAGATGGCGCTGTATTGAATATAACACTGTCATACGGGGCTTTTGGGTCTTTGGAAGCACTGTGTTAATATATAGCGCGGGTTATTTGTAAAACTGTTGACAACTGCTATTATGTTATTGTTTGTTCGAAAGAATCTTTTCTGGAGCTCCCTGGGTGAGAGTCTATAATTATTTGTTAGTGCTATGGCACACAAACTGTTAGAGAGGCCACTGAGCCTTAGACTTTTGGGGCTGAATGCCGCTAAGCCGATTGATATTTGGCATGCTTTAAAAGAGTCTGTCGGATCGGGGCCGGAAGTCCTTGATGGATTAGCGCAGGTATCAAAGGATCTCTGGATTGAAACATTAAAAAATGAACAAGCCAGAGATGTTCTCCTCTCAAACGGTATCTTGGATTTTCAAGATCAGTGCGGTCACTTTGAGGAGATTGTACCCACGAAAGTAC
>JAVTVY010028460.1:0-10178 GCA_036873755.1 Hanleya hanleyi
CCTTTAGTTGCAACTTGATGGAGGCAACACCGAGTTTTATCTCACAACCTAATTTACAGGTATTCTCTCCCCGCATGCAAAAGTTCCCCGTTTTCTCTCACACACTAACCAGAAATTCATGAAAGAGCAGTCTCCATTCATTTAACAGACAAGAGGAGATAACTCTCCGTAATGACGTCAGATTTCTTAGCTTGCCAGAAGTCAGGGTGTCTTTGAGAAACGTACCCGCCCTATTTTGAAATGAGACATCCTAAAGGGCACATTAATATAGGAGAGATGGGAGTGAAACACCCTCTTGTCGGAAAAAGCGGAAGAGAGACAGTCGGTTCAAAATACTACCTAAATCCTGATAGTAATGTTATGTTTATCTTGAGTTCTCTCCCCTTTTCCAAGGTTAAATGAAGGGTCATTTTCTGTTTTGGGAGTTTCCTATTCGATGTGCGAGTGGAAACGTGGGAACTTTTACATGTGAAGAGATAATACCCATGATGTACATTAGAGATAAAAATCATGTTGCCCACGCAAATTTGAGATGAAACTTCAAAGGAGAAAATACAAGAAGTGCAATTACCTAGATGAAGACAAATCTCTCCCGAAATTAATTAATGCAAATTGTGGAATGAAAAATAGTCGGAAGCAGCCGTTGTTTCTTAAGTATAGAGTGTCCCATTGTTTCCAATTTTCCAGAAGTGAATAATTTTTTTTCGAATTGTACAGTACCCCACATTTTCAGAGATCCACAAAGGTTAGGTTACTACTCTGTAAAGGGTGTTTGATGTTCGACCCGTCGGCCGGTGTCGTAGAAGACGCTAGTTCGCGCATAATGAGACCAATATATGCCATTTTGTGCCATAGTTCGACAACGTTTCTCAGCAACATAGTAATGCTTACGGTATTTTATTTTTGGAGAATTGGCAAGATTTTCGCTTATCGTTTGTTTGACCTATTCAATGGTGATTGCCATTTCGGGTTGTTTGTGCAATTGATGTGAGAAAACGTAATCACCCAGTTAACAGTTTACATCATCGTTTTCTTTTCCACATAAACACAGATCGCGTCATACTCGTCATAGTCGCAGAATAGCAGTAGATTATAGCAGATAATGTTTTGTTATAACTTTTCTTCGTGTCAGGAATGAGCAAGATAGCAACACGAAATGTCACATTTATTTGATTAATTTTGATGCTAGCGGCATACTCTCAAATATTATGCAGTAATTTGTATCATTTTCACAGTCTTATTATGCCGCGAGCCCAGTGGCTGTTCCTTCGCATTCCCTGTTAATCAGAGCGTGGATGAAGCTTTACATTTCACTGTTATTCTCTCCCAACCAGTCAGTTAAAGATCTTTAAAAAACGGTTACGATGTGCGTTCGAAGTATACAACAAATGCCTGCAGCTGATTGAGGTTAAGGTACATTAAATGATATCAGTCCCACCGAAGGTTAGTGTTAGCGGTAATGCAAGCTACACACTTTACCGAGACCGGTGAAACCTAAATAGAGATACGAAATAATATTCGGTTGTTTTTCTTCAAATGCTACAGGGGTCTGCGTGCTGTTTAATAGCCAGTTTGATTTAAAAATGCACACGACTTGAAAGACATTAACGGAAAATCACTTGCAATTGAGTTATATAGACAATATTAATGCATAAAAGCATGTGACATAAGGACAAGCAATCTTTTTCGTCAAAATTCAGGCCATTATGGAGGAACTTGAAATTAGTATATTTGTGTATGAACGCCATTGATCATAGTGGCACTTTATATCTGTATCTGCCTTTTCTTGACAACAAACTTCATGAGTTTAAAAACTATATGTTATACCCATTTCAACAGTCAGAAATATTTCGATCAGGATATAGTCAGGCGTTGTAGAATTGGTCATTCACGACTGACTCATGAACATTTAATAATAAATTGAACCAGCTCCAATGTGTAGTCCATGCCATGATAAACTCACTGCCAAACACATTTTGATCATCTGTTGTAAGACATCATTTTCATCGACCCCTTTGGTCGTGTGAGAGGATTTCGTTTTGATGTAATGGAGAGCCATCGGTTTTACTGAAAACATTTTAATGTATGTACCAGTTACTTGATGTGTGTTGTCATTTTTTTAAATGGATTGCTGATTTATCTTGTTGCATGTTTTATTTGATTTTCGCTTTTTTATCGGCGCGAAAAAGGCGAAAAAGCTGAAATATTGCGGAACTCGAGATCTATAAACGATATGGACGCATTGATCAAATACATTCCCATGAGCGCAGCTGTACATGGAGACTAAGGAACTCGTTCAAGCAGTCTATTCACCTCGTTTCAGAGAACATTATTTTTAAAAACAATTGACTCTTGATATAGATCAGATCATTCAGCCGTTATAATCGATTTTGAAGTTGATTAATTCACCGGAAGGGAAAATGTCAAAGGAAATTAAACAGTTCTCTACTAAATGATTTTATATATGCCACGAGTTAAAAAAAAAATCTGAGATAAGAAATGGGGAATATGCCATTTCGTATAATCTGGAAGTTTTGATGATGGAAAGATGGGCAAGTATTTCATATGGTTCAAAAAGGCCAAAAGAACATGAAAAACCCAAGTGCTATTTTTGTAAACTCGGTGTCCGAAATTATGTAAGTGCAACGATTCGTAAAATTGAGGGGGGTAAAGGAGAAAGCATAACAAAACAAAAAAAGATAAATTGGAAGAGATGAACCAATTTTATACAAATTTACACAGTATAGAAGTAGATGACATGTAATTATGTCAATGACGTGCTGAATATCATAACTATAAATACCATAAGTAAAAACCCTCGAAGGAATAATCATATACAAAATTAACTAATTGCCTAAAACTAACGATTAAACGTAACATTAATATGGTGGTGGAAAAGGATGACGTATGACCCCACAAACCGATGTACTGACTGCATATTTGTTTCTCATGCCCACATTTGGACAGATCGTTCTTCGTCATCAAATTGAAGAGCATGCATATAAGCCTTTTCGCCATCAAAATCCGTTACCTGGAGTAACTTCCAACGAGCAAGTCAAATAGACCTCGACCCTTCGATCATGTATGCCAAATTTGGCATCGCTCGGTTAAACCAATTTGGCCGCCAAACCGATCAATCAATAGCAAAATGACAATTGCGACAACTGTGTCATTAGTAGTTGCTACAAGGCCATAGTTAACGTGTTGATCTTGCATATGAACATCTCATTTTGTGTTCAATGGTTTATTTTAAACTACTCCCAGGGCACTGACAGATGCTTAATGCAGCTCTCTTTCCCTAATTCAGACAAGCGTCGTTCTGGCTTGTTATCATGGCTAACTTGAACAGTCCATTTTAGGTTATGTGATCTGATGTATCTATTGAACCCTTAAACAAGGATGTGGCCCTTTGATATCTCTTCCCCCGATTGTTCTAATGATAAGTACATTTGTAAATAGATATATATCCTTCGCTAAAATAGACGGTACCTCGGAAAGAAATAGGAAATTGGACACATACAAACTCACAAAATGATTCAGGGATTTCTCCTGAAATTCAGGCCATACATTCATAACTCAATGTTCAAGGATTCCAGGGATTTCTGAATTTCAGCGACTTCACCATTGAGTTCATGAAAAATGTCATAGATTTCAGTCTAGAATCCCTAAAAATTGAGTGGTGGATGTATGACGTGGATTTGAGGAGATATCCCTGAATCTTTCTGAGAGTGTAACTACATTTCTCGGAAATTAGATTAATTCTGTCACTATTTCTCGGACAATTGGTGAATCCTCAACGGATTTCTCTTATGTGGCTTTCTGCATTGAAACTCTTGTAGTGTTCCAACGCAGATGTCCAAACACTAATATACGCAAAACATCATAGCAAACTCTATGATCAAATCGCAATTGCTATCTTTACGTTAATAAAGTTCGACCGCGGTTCGCAGGTCGTTATTCGAGGGGACCAGTCATTATTTCTTCAGATATGGAGAAAACATCTGTAAATTTGTTATTATGATTACTTTGAACTCGAAACTTACATAGTAAGAGAGAATGTTATGCTCCATATCTGTTTACATACTCATATCCCAAATCCGACGCCAGGGGGTGCTGCTAGGGGCGCCTTTTCAAATTTGAAGACCGTCTGCGAGCATATTGCGGTTATTGACTGTTCGTTAATAAGTTGAGTTCCCACGTCGAACGTCACTTATTGGGCTTGTCAGAACCCTGCTAGTCCACTAATTCGGAATATTATCCCTGTCTGCTACAAACGTCATTTTCAATCGATCCTCGTTCACAGGATGAGCTTCCCCTGTCGCAACTGCATTGATCAGTTTCTCACACCAGTGTGTTAAGACAAGACAATATTTTGGGGTTGTAAAATATGATGAGAACCATTTCGTGACATTTAACGTCAGACAATGACATTCGACATGAATGGAGTTGTTGGTAGTCGAAAAGGTATCCACCCTCAATCTATCAAGAGAAATGTACGATCGATTCCCATTGACATTCCCTGGAATTTGTATATGTGTTGGATCTTGCAAGAGTTTCGATGCAGGTAAATTGAAAATCAACCTCAACAAAGTAGGTAATCCATTGGAAATGAACATCCGATAAATTTCACAGTCATGGTACAATCACCCAGACTCGATAACGTTTGGCTCTGAACAGATCTAGGGCAGTTCTATTCTATTAGTTGGCGAGCTTAACAATTGTTTCATATCGCTTCATATATCAGTTTTCACGGAAGTCTTCCAGTGAATCTGACACTGTTTGTATGTTATGCCAGAAGAGTGACAGGTGTAAGAGAGAACCTCGGTACCCATTGCCAAGTTTAGGGGAGTCGTATCCATCAGATATCCGGAGGATATAAGCAAACCTCGCAGACATCCTAACCTGATGTTTGACAGGATTTTGCGACATCAAATATGCTGATGTCCGCCAGTTTTCCATTAACTTCGCCACGCAGCGACCGATACCCATGATTGTTGCACCAAAATTTCCCGGAACAACAGTCGCATGTAACACGATGGTCATCCATGAGAAACGTAAGAAGTTTAACCGCACCGGATCGAGCAGCAACATACAATATACACCGCTCTCCCGAATCGATATCTTCCGAGTCTGAAGCGTTCGTGAAGGCCTCTAGTTTTTCCGGAGAGGTTTGCAAGTACCCACACCAAGCCGACTGGAATACCTCGTCTCTCACACATGGGTTTTTAAAGACTTTGTGCAGGCGCCGGCTCCCACCAATAACCTCTTCTGTAAAAACCTTCGCTACTTCTGTGTAGGAGTATACAGGGACGTTGATGACAAACTCATACTCAGCCTTTTCATATTCGTGGGGACGAAATATTTCAACCATGACCTCACGTTGAAGAAATTGCAGACAATGCAGGAAATGGCGTTTGCCATACCCCATGATCAGTGCTTCGTGAATTGATGCGTGCGAAAATTTGTACTCGTCGCATGCGTTGGAGTTTGCGTCTTCGCCATCAACATGATCTCCTATCGACCGTTCTTTTTCTAGAAAGGTACCAGATAATTTCTCTGCACATTTCTGAAGATTCCCACATGTTTGGTCTTGACATCCACAGACATCAAGAGAAACTTGGATCCTCTGTGCGACTTCTGTCGTGAGATTGGAAAAGGTACCACTGAGTTCTCTACATTCAATCTTTCCTCCGCAAAGCATGATGAAACAAAGGGTGGCATATTTAGCTTTTTCCATTTCTTCCATTCTCTGAAGCTCAGCGGAAAGGTTGGAAAACGGTCGGTCAAAAATTTTGGCCAGCTCTGCTCCCTTACGGCCCACGAGTATAGCATTGCTCATGAAACTACAGCACTGGCAGTATGCGATTGGCTTAGCTTTGCTGGCAATTACTTTCTTCTCATCCTCTGTTAAATTCCCCCTTCCGCCCAGATAGCTGTTCAGCAATTTTAGTTTGTCATCAGTCGTCAAATTGACAGAATTGACCTCGACTACGTTACTGAAGAAAGAACTGTCTGCAAGATGTAATTCACAGTGTACCCATACGGATTTTTTTGTGGCAATGGCGAATTTGTGTACACCCAAGTACATTTCTAAGTTCTTACTCTTGCAGATCCAATCATCTAGAAGCTTCTGCTGCATGTAGGACGAACCAAAAGGATCATCGATTACGAACAAGAACCGGATAGAGGTACCTTGTACCAGATCAATGTACTTTCTTATTTCCTTCGGACTATGGCACGGGATGGGATAATAGCCAGGCAAAGGGAAAGCCGCGAGATACTGGAGAACAGAAGACTTTCCGTCCCCTTTACAGCCTGTTACCAGGAGAGAATTCCTACTCTTAATGGTCTCCTTGGCCTTCTTACATAGAGTGGTCTCCACGAAGGTCTGCGAAATCTTCTCCAGGCAATAGGAACGGTAGAAATCTGATTCTCCTGCAAATAATTCATATTATTACCAATATGCATGGAATTATCTGTGATATCACTGGTTACCAATGAGACAGAACGAGACTGACAAAGGTAATAGCCGAACTGAAACGGACTGCGCATGCGCGTGATAGAAAATGTTTTCAAAATCAGGTGAGAGCCACAGGCAAAGCACGTGTGAAAATTTCAGTAGAATACTGACAGGAGAATATAGATTAACGGATAAATGAAAATGGAGTTTGGCGATCGGGAGCCGCAGCCTGATTGTTCAACAGCTGACAGAGCCCCAATGTCGTGATATATATACAATAACATAGTGAAGGAAATAACCTCGAATGGAATGTACAATTTCGAAAAATAACTAAAATTTTCGGATTGCAATGGAATACATTGCCAATAAATATCTATGGGAATTGCATACTGCCCTAGGGACCCTCATGACGGCCATCGGAAGATCAAATAATTCACAAGACAATATTAGTACCAAACTCAAAGCAGGCATGAAATAAATAAGTAATAATATATATATAAGCTGGTGTCTTGCAAGATAGAAGCGATCAACAGTTTTCTATGATGCGGACTAGACATTGTGATGTTTGTAGAGTCAAATCCGTATCATGCAGATCACACGGCCCCAGACACGGGTTAAGCGGAATTAGAGACCAGTTATGAAACATAGAATCAAAAGACTTGCACAGTACAACATGGCAGTGTGACTAACGTCACAGGACCTACGAAGTTGGGTGGGTATTAGGGCTTCGACGCGCACTGAACCCTTGGAAATCCTCCTGCCCAGGTTGAAATCATGCCTATATTCAGATCGACACAGCCCAAGTCGGAATCACCAGTGATTTTCATCAAAAATAACCAGAAATTCTCATCAGAATTCGGTCAGCTCAGAACTTGCTGGTAACAGTCCCCTAATGCGCCTTCTTGCAAAAAATCAAGGTTCTAGTGTCAACAGTTCTCCTTATTTTGTCGACGAAAGGATTCGGATGGATTCACTCACTGATTACCGGACAATTTGCAGGTGGTAGCTTACTTCGTAGGAATAGTAATATTATATGATATACATACCTTTAATGATACTGTAGATCCGGGCACCTGTAAACATACAAATTCAAGCTATGAATATCCATGGCATTGCATATCTTTTGGCTAACTTCCGTGCAAGATACAAATTCAACCTATGAATTTCCATGATATTTTATATGTTTTGGCTAACTTCCGGTCCATGACCCGAGCGTTTACAACACAGAAAGCTGGAGGTCAAATTCATCTGGATACATTTTATTACAATAAATAGGATTAGCATAATTTGTAGCGTAAAGAAAATTTCCGATTTTATCCGGGCCAAGCTACCTGGCTGATAATGGCGAAGACAAGAGGCGCCCTTTATCATCGGGGCCATAATTGCTGGACAGCAGACGACAAGTGTAAACACACAGGCATCTCCACGCCCCGGACGCATGCGCTTTTACCCGCATTAAAATGCTAATACTGTTAACGCCGTTTCATACTGCCGAATGGCACAGAAAATTAATGCCGTAATCGTCGATCTTGATCTTGATCTTGATCTTGATCGTCGATCTTGAACAAAAATCTTAAATAAGAATGCTCCTTATAGTCGTTTCGAGTACATGAGTAAACCCTATTCACTCACTCACTCGAGTACATGAACTTTCCAACATTAATGTCCAATTGAAGACAGTGATATTTACAATATTAAGTAGTATCAACCAGGTTTCTACGTGGGAATGACAAGAAAACAAGATACATAAGCATACGTTTCATGTGTACTCTCAAGTACTACTTGTGCCTGTATGGTAGCAATGGGTCGTGATAGCAAGCTTTCATGTGTACTCTCAAGTACTACTTGTGCCTGTATGGTAGCAATGGGTCGTGAAAGCAAGCTTTCATGTGTACTCTCAAGTACTACTTGTGCCTGTATGGTAGCAATGGGTCGTGAAAGCAAGCTTTCATGTGTACTCTCAAGTACTACTTGTGCCTGTATGGTAGCAATGGGTCGTGAAAGCAAGCTTTCGTGTGTACTCTCAGGTACTACTTGTGCCTGTATGGTAGCAATGGGTCGTGATAGCAAGCTTTCATGTGTACTCTCAAGTACTACGTGTGCCTGTATGGTAGGAATGGGTCGTGATACCAACCTTTCATGTGTACTCTCAAGTACTACGTGTGCCTGTATGGTAGCAATAGGTCGTGATACTGTAAAACATGTTTCTTTCGCGTGCATGAAACTTTCGCGATTTTCGCGATTAGAATAAATCGCGAAAGTTTCATGCACGCGAAAGAAACATGTTCATACATGTATGACAAGGGCGAAGACAAGAACGCAACAACAACAACGACAGAGAAAGGACATGAGATCAATTGTTTTCGACATTAGCACAGTGGAGTTCAAATGACAACTACCTGCATGGCATCTCGCAATATGGGGTTTGTTTACCTACGGGAATTCCTTTTAAGGCTGAAACAGCTGGATTGAAATAATCTGCCCCCAACAGTCCGGAAACCTCTGTTTGAATACCATTCTTCATACATTTAACGCCGCCTTTTGTTAGACTCGTGTTGGTACTGTGAAACGACAACACTGCGCGCACCTACATGTGAATACACATGGCTTTGGCGATTTTGCTGCCTCCGGTATGTCCCATTTTTATTAGTATGATATATTTGCAAATTATTTTTTTCTGGCACAGAGAGAATCGCGAAAGTTTCATGTCGCGAATTTTTTAAAATTGAAAAATCGCGAAAGTTTCATGTCGCGAAAGTTTCATGTTTTACAGTAGCAAGCGTCAGATTCGACATTCCATATTCCGTCGTCGTCCATAAAATAAATTCTACCATTATGCTTTATCCAAATGAATTTCCAAGTCGTTTTCCAGAGCATGTATTTCGATCACGCTTTGATTGTGTCTGATTATTTGAACACCAAGGAGATGTAAAACACATTCAAACGGCCCCTATCCCCCGATTAAGCGGGATCAGAAGCAAGTTACGAAACGTGGCACCAGAGATCGTATTTTGCCGTGTGATATTTATCACAAAAATTGAGAAACTTTGAATGGTCAGGAGGCGTGTGCCTCAAGTACTACTTGTGCCTGAAAGCATTGGGTCGTGAAAACCAGCGGTATTTCAGCATATCGGGACTTCGCCATAGCACGCAGGGTGAGTGTATTGCATTCTTTTCATTCCGAGGAATAATAATGAACAATACCTTCCTTGTCCTCGTGTTGTGGCTGTGGGTTGATGATAGTAATTGTAGTGGTAGAGTCACCCACATGAACTGTCGGGGAGTCCCGCACATGGGTGATATACGATGGTGTAAGGGTCTCCAACGATCGAGATCCTTCAGGAACTTCAGAGTCTATCCTCCTTCTTGGTTCAGGAACTTCAGAGTCCATTCCCCTTCTTGGTTTTTCATTACTACATTCTGCCATTGTCTCTTCCATGACCAATGCTATTAAGAAACTTTCATGTCCAGCGATACATAGCTACACCGTCAGGGCTTTTTCTCTCACCGCAACCATTCTTTGCTGAAAAATATTATGCATATTCCTCAATATCGCATGCGACGAAGCAGGCCACTTATATCATTAACAACTTGAAAATTACTAGGCCAATCGCCCATCAGTTCAGTGTTCCGCCCCTCCTGTCATTTTAGTTTAGAAATGAGTTACATGTTGAATACCGCAACCTTCTTAAAATGTCCCTAATGGGGACATTATTCT